>CAEFZX010000578.1:0-10429 GCA_903066825.1 Alfaro cultratus | reverse complement strand
ACATTTAAAAGCCTTTGCATGTGTTTTGAGTTAATTAGCTGATTAGTGTGTGGCACCAGGGGTCTTCAATATTGAACCTTTTCACAATATTAAAGTTTTCTGATGTGCTGAATTTGAGGTTTTCATTAGTTGTCAATCATCAACACTAAAAGAAATAAACATTTTATATATATCAGTCTGTGTGTAACGAATGAATATGATATACAAGTTACACTTTATAAATAAACTGAAGTATTTATTTACAAAGTTTTAAAATATGAAAAAGTGGTACATGTAGTGTTATGAGGCTCATTTGTCTCAGATTTGTTCTTGTCTACATTTCAGGTTCAGTCATCTGCAGAGGATGAGGAACATTTGAACCAGGAGATCCATAACACAGTGAGAAAAATAATCAGAGACTTTGTCATTTCATGGTACTCCACTGTGTCCACAGAGAGTGGTTTTGAATTAGAAGTTCAGGAAGCAATGATCTCTATGGCCATGAAGCTGAAACTGCGCACCAAACACATTGACAGAAAGGTAAGAAGCTTTAACAACATCAGGTACATTTTGATTTTGGAAATCATGCACACACAGTAGGACAAGAAACTTTTTGTATTTACTCAGGAGCTAACACAGAAGGTCCTGAACCTGGTGGGCGGCCACCTGCAGGACTACCTCACGGCCAAGGAGCTGGCCAAAGAAAAACAGCACAGTGAGAGCGAACAGTTGTGGAAAGCATACTCCTCTGTTGCCACTCCTCACGTTGCTATGAGTGAGGATTCAGCAGAAGTCAACTATGTCCGAGCCATTGTGGCTCTGCTGCTGCATGTTTTGGTGCCATCACCTCATTTAGAAACCAATACAGGACGGTTTGTTGTCGGAGAGCTTATCACCTCTAATGTCTTTCTCCCTTTAGTGGCTAAACTGTCAGACCCTGACTGGTTAAACCTCCTGATCATAGAAATCCTTTGTAAGTCCAGCACACCACTAGACATTGTAGCATCCAAACTAGAGACTTGCAGCTTGCTACTACCTGCTGCTGAATCTGAGGCTCCAACTCTACAGTGTGTAACTCAGGCGAACAGTGAGTCACTTCAACAAGGAGCAGAGACGGAGCTGACTGATGACACGGAAGCTGCTCTGCCTGAACTCCATGCCTACGATGCTACTGACACAGAGGAGGTGAGGTTCCCCCAGACATTCTCTGGAGAAGAGGAAGCTTCTCAACCCTTTTTAAGATGCTACCTGAGAGGAAGAAAGTCCAATCCATTTTACCAAGAAACTGACTCTGATCCTGACTCTCCTTTGGCAGACTACAAACCCACCTCCACTGATTCTTTGCTCATGATAGGTCAAGAAGACACACTGTATGACAGATCCAGAATTTACGTCACAACTGCTGAGGATAAAACTAGTATAGACTTGGAGAAGGTTTCCCCAAGTCCAGTGGACAGCTCTTATCCTAAGGTCTTGTTGAATTCAGTACTTGTGGACAGTCCTAATGACGGGTGCCTGTCATCACTCAGGGACACAGAGGTAACTTGCAGTACCAACAGCCTTCGGGATCTGAAAAGAGAAAACGGTTCCCCTTCAGTAAATCAAAGCAGAGAGCTTGTCTTGGGGATAGAGCCGACTGGATTGGGGAATCCTAGCGATCCGATCATGGCTAGTCCACTGCAAGGCTATTCTCCTGTGTCGACGTTCAGTTTTGAGCCTCTCAGCAGTCCAGAAGGACCGGTCATCATCCAAAACCTCCGCATCACTGGTACCATCACAGCCAAAGAACATCGCGGCACAGGCTCACACCCATACACACTTTATACCATCAAAGTAAGTAACGTGTCTTTTGTCAGTCTCAGAAATAGTTCTCCCGGTAATATATTTTTAATATTGCTATCCAGTAGTTCACTAACTGTTGTTAAAACTGATGATCTACTTGGATTTTCACACACAACTATCTTTTGTCAGAGAAAATTATGTATGGGCAAAAGGGTGAAACTTCAACCAAACCAAACATTTCTACAAACATAATGACCTTTACTTTAAAGATATGTACATGCAAAGTGCCCTGTGTTACACACAGTCTAACCTGTAGTAGAAATAAATAAAGCTGTTATGGTTTCCAGTATGAGACGTCGGTGGGTTGTGAGAACCTGGAAAGCATCCAAGCAGGCTCTGAGCTTATAGAGTCTATACAGTTAGGCTCAGAGAACCCAACTCCTATCCAGCCTGTGGCATATCACATGGTTAACAGAAGATACAGCGAGTTCCTTAACCTACAGACTCGACTTGAAGAAAAATCAGAACTGCGGAAACTCATCAAAGGTAGGTACAACTGTCTTTTGTTCTGTTGACTTTGTTTGATTTACTCATTTAAAAAGTTTTGTCTGTAGAAATCCATGTGCTTTAACACAGTGATTTCATACTAAACTAACTAAAAATAAAAACACATTTAATCTACAGACTAATTATTAATTTAAAGGTAATGATCCTTAAGCAATCTCTAAAATTAGTAATTAAAGGAGCAGTGTAGCAGCTCCCCCAGCTCTTGAATTACTGGATGCTACAGTAATCCAATTTCATCCAGAAATTCTCGACGGGTGAATTTCAGGGTTTTTATTTTCTTTTGATGAAGATCAACCATGATCATCACAGTCACCACAATCACCTCAGTCACTGTGAAAACTAAAACATATACAAATATTAGAATACAAAACATAAACTTACAATACAGACAACAAAACAAACGTACTTCGCTGCTTTCACTGGGGAACACTAAGGGGAACACTATGTTTGGCACTATGTTTGTGCCAAACATCTTAACAGTTCAAGTCATTCATTGGCACAATGATTCTACCAGCTTTTACAGGGCCTGTCCTCATTAGCTATGGCAGCCCGTGAGGTACATACAAAACCCCCCAAAACATTACAAAGTGCAAATACCATTAAACAAAAAAAATATAAACCACCAACAACGCTAATCAAAACAAACATCCTTAAACAATCTACAACATTCTTAATTTAGAAAATTCACTTTGAATAATTTACTTTTAATAGTCTACAAATTTAAATAATTTAGACAATTTATTTTAAATAGTTCACTATCCATTTCAAGCAGTATTATGTAAAATCAACATTTTTGAGCTTTACATCATGTTATAATATTCTCTCATCAAAAACATACCTTGAGTGCATTGATTCTTTCATGCGTGTTTTAGAAATCTTCTAATCTCCATGGCAATCATTCGGCTGTGCAAAATGCCTGGCTGGACCTAGCTCCACCCTTGAGGACACAACTTCTCCTCACAGCTACAGTTTTCACCTCACAGAGTAGCTCTCCCCCCGACTCTTCGACTCAGCTACTTCAGACTAACCAGCAGCAATTAGCAAACACCTGATGGAACTGTGCGTCCGCTGATCTGCTTCTCAGAGCAGCACTTTTAAAATGTAGTTAAAGGGTTAGAGGAGTTATGATGGTGAAGTTTCAAAAACAGCAGGAGTTTTTAAAAAGACAGAGGCCAAATTTTACGCCGCTAAATTACAAAGTCAAATTTCTTTTAAGTCATATTTGATTTACATAGCACTTTAATAACAATTGAAGTTACCATAGGTACTTAGTTGTACCTATGGGTTAGGCTTAGGGTATTTTCTACGTACCTGGAAAATTCATAAAACTGCCCCTACAAAGGTGACTAAGAACTTGTAAGTTATCGAAAAACTATATACAGTATTTGTCGGAATCCAACAGGACAAACAAAAATATAAACTATCACATGCATATTTCAAATCAGCATCTGAGACACAATGCTTATGCACAACAGTTTGAAGGCTATTACTTTGAGGCAAGTTCAGAAGGGGGCTGGGCAGCAAATAGGTTTTGCAGGTGAAAGTCCGACATTAAGATATTTACTCCATACTATCTACTGTGTTACTGTCTTTACACCAAATAAAGTTGTATTCATATAACTTGTAGGTGTGAAAGGTCCAAAAAGAGTTTTTCCTGACATGCCATTTGGAAACATGGACAGTGACAAGATTGAGGCAAGGAAAGGACTTCTTGAATCCTTCTTAAAGGTCAGGGGTTATTTTTTCTTTCTTTCCTTTTTTTTTTTTTTTTTTTACCAAAAGACACTTTACCCCATTGTGACACACTAAATGCTGTCTGTTTTGATTTCTGCAGCAACTGTGTTCCATCTCTGAAATAGCCAACAGTGAAGAGATGCAGGAGTTCCTTGCTCTCAACACAGATGCTAGGATTGCCTTTGTGAAGAAACCGTTCATTGTGTCTCGTATAGACAAGGTTGAAAGTTCAACATATTACCAGGATTCTGTTGTCCACATGTTGTTAGTTCACCTTCCTGGGATAAGTTTTCAAGCATGTTTGACAAAACTTGAAAACTTGTCATATATTATGTTTTCAAATGACCTGTATGTGACCTGCTGGCTACATAAGACTGAATTAATTAATTAATTAATTAATTAATCCCACTTTGGATAAGCACAGTGTTTTGCTACAATGATTCAAATCTTCTTTCGCAGAAGAATGGCAATATCTCACTGTTTTCCATCTATTAGTCTATGGACAGAAGGATGGAAGTTACAGTGAGACACAGACAATTGGAGTATCCGGGGCGGTGAGAGGGGTCTTGTCACTCCCCACAACATGATGCCCTGGGCAGTTGCCCACGTCGCCCATAGCAGAATGTGGCATTGGCTAATTAATCACAATTAATCACTATGCCTAACTTTGTAAGCTTGAAATATAAATATGCACACAGCTGTGGAAACCCCTCTTGCTGCACGCCAACAATTTAAAATCATAGAAATTATCTTGGATTTGTAGTCTGCCATACTCAATAGCAACTAAGAGAAATTTACTCCACTTCACATGAATACAAGTGGTACCAAACTTGTTCAGGAGCCAATTGATGAGATCTATTTTATTAGATCTATTTTATTTTCTAGTTCTTGGATGCCCCACCCTTTTATGATACCTCCAAGGGCATTATGAAGCCCATATCAAACATGCACATTCTCAAAAAAATGTTTTGTTGTCTCAAACCAACCATGTCTGAAGATTCTTAGATTTCCAGGTTTTTATATTCAGGAAGGTTTATAGCAAATCAATTTGTTTTAAACGTTGGTTTAGAAATGTTCCTCTACATTCATTTCTTGAGATGAGGCGGCTCTCTATGGTCCTCATCCAGCCCGTGAATACTGGTGTTATTCGTGCACGTGAAATTGCGGGCTAGTAAACCAGATGTGCATAACGTTGGCTAAAGACCCAACACAAGAACGTTGAAACTGTTCAACTCTTGTTGCTGCCTGCTCTAGCGGAAAAAGTATTTTGCTGTTCATAGCTCCCCATGTGTAATGTGCTGCTGTGAACTAGATAACCCTCCATGGGAGAGAGGCTCTGATGTCACAATAGATGGTTCGATTGATCTGCGTTATGTAATACGCCTTAAAATGTTCAGGTTAATAGCGTGCGCTAACGGGTTACTGTTGATAGTCCTATGTGCGAGAGAAAATAATAAACAAAACAAAAAATAGTTGAGGCATCCTACCCTCAAACAACTTCTGCAAAAAGACCAGAATATAGCCATCTGCATATTCTAGGTGAACTGAACTAAAAAGCACTTGTGTTGCACATAATGCTAGCTGAGAAATAACCGAAATTAGCTTTAGCAAACAAGCGAGAGTAGCTTAATATAACCACATAAAATATATTTTTATACACAAACACTAAACTGCAATACAATGTTTTTTAAAACGTACTTACCCGGTGAAAGTCATTGTTGGCCCCGCCCTCTAACCTATGAACGTTTGCCTCCAGCTGGTAAATATCCCACAATGCAACTGTTCATTAAAAATTTACAGTACAGCTGTAAATTTCCGTATGTGATCCAGCGGTCCAATCACGTCCCATATACTTTCTATACGCATTTCAGATCATAGTAAAGAGCTGTATTTTCAAAACCCAGCCACCTTACTGTATTTTCATGCTGTAGTTTTTACAGCCATTTGTTAGTGTATGTAAAAAGCATATTGCTTTTAAAAGTTACCTACTGCATCTGTGATCTGAGTTAACACTTTTTTTTTTGCACAAGTTCCCCTTTCAGTCTGTTTTTATCCAATGCTTAACTGTTGCTGCTGTTTTATTTCCTCCTTCTTTCAGCTGCTTCCTTCATTTATTTCCCCACTGGATCATCCGCATCCATCTGAGCATATCCCTACCGCCCTCCTCTGTCACACCTACCTTCTGCATTTCTTTCTTCACAAAACACATGAACCTATTCTGTGGTTTTCAACTTCCTTTATCCATACACCTTCTACCTCACCTCTAGATCCATCTTTTTCGGTTAGCACCAATGTCTCCAAATCATAAATTACAACAAACTCTCTCTCATTTATTGTTTCTTGATTCTACTGACTGCAGGCACTCTTCCCAATGCTTCCTACTGTCACTATATGTTTAAGCACACACTGCATGATATGTTATTATGGTCAGAGTTATGGACTAAACCAAATAACAATAGAATGAAAATATCCTTTATTGTCCCACCTTAAGAAAATTAAAGATGGAGCAATTTAAACATACAAAATAAGAAGAGACTGCCCAGTAAGGGCAACTTTACAAGAAAAGAGAAATAATAATATATTGTTATTAAAAATAGTATATTCAGAGTTATAGAAATGTGCAACTTAGTAGGGCTACTTTTAAAATTGTACAAAAATATCTGTGCCTAGAAAACAGCAACAGACTATTTACAAGAAGTAAAAAAAACTGCAAATGTCAGCAGGAAATGAGGAAAATTGCAAATAACAGTATGGATAGAAATATTTGTAGAGTGATGTTCTAGAGTGTAACGGCTGCTAGAAGGAAGGATCTATGATAACGCTCCTTAATGCACTAGGATGCAGCACTTTGTCACTGATTAAAGTAAGAAAAAACAGCTGAGGTCTAGAGAAACATCAGACTTTAAAAAGTCTTGAGTTCAGCTTTAAAAGATTACTAAAAACATGTGGCTGCTTGGAAGGACTTGACATATTTAGAGGTCAGTGTTTTTGATTAAATATGTTAAAGATTTGTATGCACATACACCCATTGTTTGCTTCTATCACTGATTTATTATTATTATTATTATTTTCTTTTAGAACTTGAATGGTAACATTCCCCTGTTTTGTGGAAACTTTGGTGGCGTTATATTGTAACAAAATATAAAGAATATGAAGTGAGTGTAAGACTTAAATAAGTTGTGTGTAAACGCCCGGAGCCAAAGCCACCAGTACATATGGTTATATTTCTTGGCTAAGTTAGATAAAATGATAGTAAATAAGATATTTTACCTTCTTATATAAACCCTGAATTCAGATTCACAACTGACCAGTCAGAGGACATACGGTTTTCTTACCTTTTATCTTAACAACAGGTCCTGAAGGTTGGAGAAGAACCTTAAGATTCACTTAGACTATTCAAAGTAAAGGTTTTGTTACCAGAATGTTGATGTGATTCACCTAAATTTTCACAATTTCACATACTTTACATGTAACAAATACAAATCTTTTCGATACGTTTGAATTTTATTTAAGTAAATATATGCACCGTTTAACTATCTCACTGTTGGTATTTCCATAATTTTCACCAAACGGCTTCTGAAAATCTTTTGTAGAATGGTAAATGTCCTGTAGATTTTCTGTATCAGTGATGCCAAGTTTAACCCATGATCTGTCAGGAGCACGCTTGGGGTTTGTCATCATGTGTTTTATGTTCGCACATGTAGATTGTGGTGAATGCTATTGTAGGCACCCTGAAGACAGCATTCCCTCACTCTGAACCTCAGAGCCCCACAGAGGACACTGAGTCTGAGGTGGATGGAGGGAAGATGGGTACAGACAAGAAGAACCGGTAGGAGACATCTTTAGTTCTCCATACATTCTATCCAAGGGGTATCCTGTTTTTAAAAACTAGTTCAAAACCTTTTTACATGATCAGGGTTTATTTAAGTAATTAATATTAAACATTTTATTTATTTAGTTATTGCCAATAAAACACATTTAAGGTTGTTTTTGTAACATGGCAAAATGTTAAAAAGATTAGATATTTTTGCAAGTCACTGTACACCACATTACACAATCAGCTGTTGAAAGCAACAAACATCAGCTTCAGAAATTTCCATTTTGCATAGTCTCTTATTGCTAAACTTTCAGATTTACAAGACCTAACTTTTACTTATTTTATGAAGGGTGGGTCCCACCATCAATATATACTGCTCAAAAAAATAAAGGGAACACTTAAACAACACAATATAACTCCAAGTAAATCAAACTTCTGTGAAATCATTGGTTAATAAATTTGATTTCCATTGATGATTTTTGCGTGATTTTGTTTTGTCAGCACATTCAACTTTGTACAGAACAAAGTATTCAATGAGTATATTTCATTCATTCAGATCTAGGATGTGTTATTTGAGTGTTCCCTTTATTTTTTTGAGCAGTGTACATTTAAAGATATTTACAATAATTTTTAACTTAATGAAGATTTGTATTTATAGTTTAACCAGTTTACTGTTAGTATTTCTAAACTCAAATAAGATTTTTTCTGAAGTTTGTGCTCGTGTAGTTAACGTCATCTTTACTGTTCCTAATCGTAGCTCACGTCTCAAGCTCTCCAGCAAAGGCGCCCTCTTCATGAACGGCTCAGAAACTAGGCCTCCTGTGTCGTTTGTTTGGGACCAAACCAGCACAGTACGTGAACTTTGTTGAGGTTTAATCACAGTTCTGTAATTCACCTCAGTTCAAAACTTAGTGTTGCTCTTTTTGAAACACATTCGGGCAAACTAAATGTTACATTTATATAATTTCCCCTTCAATGTAGCAAAAGTGGGATTTGTTTTATCATGTCATGGTTCTGCTGTCTCCTTCAGGTGTTTAATGGCATGACTCTGGTGGATTTACAAGCCTTCATTACTGAGGAGGAAAAGTCGTTACTGAAGGAGGCAGAGATGGAGGGAGGTCCAGTGTTAGGGCAGTGGGTAGGCTGCCGGGGTCATGGTGTGAGAGCAAAGCAGTGTAAGGAACATGGTAAGGACGTCTCACTACTCTGGCTTTTTCTTCACCTTTTTAAAACAATGCTGACATTATAAAGACTGAAGCCAAGATGGAGAAGCAGTGTTATAAACAAAGAAAAAAAGCTTTGTATACCTTTACTGTTTCCATTGGATTTGAAGAGATTGGTACCAGTTAGGTGTTCCCAACAATCTGAGAAGGGTAATTAGAGCTTTATTGCACCATCTTTGTAAGTGGAAAACATTTGTACACAAACCTTAGAATCTTCAATCTGCTGATTTTAATAGCTTAAGGCAAAGGTTCCCAAACTAGCTTCTGGACAGGGATACTTTATCAGGTAATATATTATGACTTTATTAATCTGATGTTGATATCATAATATGTTACCAGATAAAAAAAATTCCACCACAATCCACTCTTATGATAAGAAAATTTTTAATATTTGTATATTAATCCCATAAAATTGTATTTCATCTCCACAATGTCCTCCACTGCAGGGCTCCTGGATGGTTCCTTTGATCTGTTTTCTTGTCAGAAACTTTTCCATTTTGCACTTACAGAGCTCTCTTGGGGACATGGGGAAATATTTTTCTTTTGCATTCCCTCACAAAACTTTTGCGTTCCTTCGCAATACTGTACTGATCAGTTATGTGGCATAATTGAATACTGTAAGCCTTTCTTACGGGGCCGCCATACTTTCTGCTTTAATATAAGGTTATGTGAGGTTTTTCCATGAATGTTAATATCTCCTTGTGAAATATCTGAAGTTTTATATCTTTTTCTTTAGGGTAGAAAGGCAACACAAACCTATAAACAGAAACTTTCAGTAAGTAGGAAAGAAATAAAAATACATCCAAACTATTTGGACTATTTCTGAGTTATTATCGTGGGGTAATCAGTCATCTGATAGTTTTGATTGTGTCTCTGTTGTGTTTGTAGTCTGAATGGTTTAGAGGGCTCTGTATGCACTTGCTACGCTAGCTTAAGCAACAAAACAACTTTATAAATGTGACTGGGCGCTAATCAGAAAGATGAGCATGGCAAATAACATTTTCCTGAATTCCACCGCAATGGGACAATAAAGTCTATTTATATCTTCTGTTTCCATCTACAATTAGTCATTTTAACTTACAATTTTATAATAATAATAATAATAATTGAAAATCAGATTACATTTATATGTAAATAAAAAATAAATTAAGGATTATATACAGGGGTGGACCATGAAACTGAAACACCTCTCATTTTAGTGTGGGAGGTTTCATGGCTAAATTGGACCAGCCTGGTGGCCAATCTTCATTAATTGCACATTGCACCAGTAAGAGCAGAGTGTGAAGGTCCAATTTGCAGGGTAAGAGCACAGTTTTGCTCAAAATAT
>CAEFZX010000577.1:0-21125 GCA_903066825.1 Alfaro cultratus | reverse complement strand
TTTTTTAACCGACTCATCTAAGTCTCTCTATGGATGATCAGAGCATCAAATAATGGAGTCATGGTGCATAAAAACTTGTTGGATTAGTATGTGACTGGTCATTGATATATATTTTGTAAAAAATATTCAAAAACATCTCGTCTTTTTGGTTGATCACACAAAATCTCAAGTCAGTCACTGCTCTCCCTATGCATTGCTATGGGCAGGCCCCAATAAACTTCAGTTTTATAAAGAACATTTAAAATTGAAACTGGAAGACCCTGAATAAATCACAACTAAATAAAAAGGAAATAAAAACCACACACACAATTGAAACTGTAAATGAAGTGTATCATGAAGTCTCTAGAAACAAAGTAGATCTCTAAAAATATTAATCATCAGAATGGAAATCACTGAGCTTATTTTAATTTATCACAGGATGAATTGCTTTGTGCGACGGGCTTTGCTATTGGTAGGATAAATAAAACTGAGTCAATATTAACAACTGGTGTTTATTTCCATCTTGTTGCCTTTAGTTTCTGGGCTGGGAGTGTAGGAGGCTGGTCATGTGATAGTGATGCAGCAAAGCATTGTGGGGAGTTTACCTGAAGCAGTGAAGTCAATGCAGTCATGTTTTTTTCAAGGTTAAAGGTTATCGCTCATAAGAGCAGTATTAATATCGGAAATCAATATCGGCCCAAATTTTCATATTGTTGCATACCTACTTCCTATTTGTCCTCCTGGAGTTTAGACCGGCTCCTCGCTAACCTTTTGTTTTCGTAGCCAAACTTAGCTTCACAAAACTCTTACTGCTACTCTGCATGATTCAGACAATATCCATTGCTTGTGTCATGGAAATCTGTATTTAGAGTTAAGTACACTCGGATCAGAGTGTGTGAGTGAATGCTAAAAGCTTTTATTTGATTTTGTGTCTTCATGGGACTCCAGGGCTCATTAGCAAGCAGGGCTGCAGCTCTGTGAGCAACTCTGCTGAGACGGACCGCATCTCCAGAGTAGGAACAAATGCATTTGGAGAGGAGAAGCTCTGGCCTGGCTTGCTGATAGCCCTCAGAGGCTAAACAAATGACTGCCGCTGAGCACACTGGGAACAGGCAGCACTCAAACAAATGCTTTTTAAATAGGAAAAGACAGCGAGGCGAAAATCCTCCTCTGCCCCTCTAGAAGCTGCTTCTCAAACCTCCAACGGCTGCTATTTTTCACCGGCGCGCATGAGCACTGACGTTAAAACCCCTGGTGAGCTTCAGGCTAGCTTGCATCTGATCCTCCATGGAGGAGCTGGTTTTATCTTTGAGTTAATGTTGAATGTAAAATCATCTCTTTTTTTTTTTTAAGCTTTACGTCATATTGTGCTCTCATCAAAAACATACTTGGAGTGTTGCTTTGTTTCTTTCATTTGAGAAATCCTTTTAACTCCCTTGGCAACCATTCAGCTGTGTAAAACGCCTGGACCTAGCCCCGCCTCCGAGGATGGAGCTCCACCTCCACTCAGTTCCTTCAGACTAGCCAAACGTTATTAGCAAACACCTGGTGGGACTGTGCTCATTCTCAGTACGAAGCTGGTAAAAACGTTATTAAAGGGTTAAGAGAAGAAGTCATCATGTTGTGATGACTTCCTGAAGGTGGAGTTTCAAAAAGAGCAGGAGCTTCTTAAAGATACAGAAGCCTAATTTCAAGGTGTTAAATTAGGAAGTTTTTATATATATATATATATATATATATATATATATATAACATTTTTATAACAACTGAAGTTAACATATATTTACTTGATTGTGCTATATTATGCTATAAAATGGCACTAGGTGCCAGGAAAACGCATAATGCTGCCCCTTTAAGGAATGAGTCAAGATAAGAACAGGATTTCATCAGTAAAGTGTCCAATACACCAGTACACAGTTGGCCATGCTGTAAATAAAACATTTAAATACCATCAGAGGACATGTAATCCTTCAAGTGGATTCACTCAGCCCCTTTGGAGGAGAAGCAAAGCCACTGAAGTGGATTCGGTTATTCTAGTCCTCATGTTAAATTACATGGAAGCGGTATCAAATCCTGCCTCTCTGAGGGCTTTCATAGTTGTTTGTCATTCTGATCCATTCATGGTCATTCTTGGCTCTTTTCTCTTCAGAAATGCTGCCAGAAATATTTCCTCATAGCCACACAAGCCTCGTCGGACTTGACTCGCAGCTAATCTCAGTCAGGGTCTTTTGGTTTGCTGCTGTAAAGCAGCATTAGTCGCCTTTTTGAATGTTTCCAGTCTCTGTTGTTTGGCCAGTGTTATTTATTAAGTGTTTTACAGAAAATGAAAACATGACATTGAAGATTAGAATATTACATCAGCCCAATAAAACCCCTTTAAAAACAGAAACATGGACTTAATGGAAAGTATTCTTAATGCCTGCTTAAAGGTTATTTTTAAAAGGTACATTTAGTCTGCCTAACGAGCCTCGTCAGAATGCATATTGTAATTTTTTTCATATGACTGTGTGATAAGAGTGATTTCCTGTTTTGTTTTTTTTTTGTTTTTTTTTGATGGAGCTCAGGAATGTCTGTCTGTTTGGTTTAAGAGGAATCCTGCAACAGTGTAATACTGGAGCTCAGTTTGCAATGTTAAGTATTTCTGTTGCAAAAGCAGAGGGATGCTACTGTACTGCATTGAAGGAAATGGAAGTGCTGACTGTCCCCCAGAAACATTTGAGTCAGTGAAAGGCTACATCAACATTTCAAGCGCCGCCAGGCAGACTTTGAGCTAAGCGTTGATTAGCATGTCCGTTCTCTGAGGACAGAGCTGTAGGTGACTGCTTAAGAAGGACACAGATTGACCCAGGTCACTCAAATCCTCAGTGGCCTCCTTTGAGCTTGCGACAACATGCATCCATCAGCTCTTTCATAACCCCTGGACTAACCCCATCACCTTATTAAACCGGGGCTCCCGAGCACAGCTGGCTGCTTGTTTGGTAATCCCTGAACTCAATCTACACACCTCCGTATTTATCACTCAGTGAATTTACATTAGAGACATTTAGATATATTTTATAGAAGAGTGAAACAAGAAAGAAAGCACAAAGAACCGCCTTTCACTTCCAGAAGTAGCTGCTGGTTTACAGTCCATCACTAATTTGCTGTTTGCTAAAGTTAGCAGAAGTTAGCTAAATCAGTTAGCTTGAGTTTCTTTCTTTTTTAAAAAAAACAAAGGCATAGGTGGCAACATTTTTAACATTTCTGAGTTAAAAGCCTACAATTCCTGTTTTTTTGTATTGTTGTATGTAATAACTGGCAAGATTTTAAAAATTTAAAGATTCAAAAAGGCGAAAATCTCACCCCCCTCCGATTTAAATTTGTTTCACTGAGATGTCAAAGAAAGTGCAGAGTGACTGAAGCTTCCTCCATCTGTATTAAACATAGAGTGATGCAAAGCTACCCCTTCCCCACCTGTTGCTGCTGATCAGCTGGCAGTTCAATTAATGTGTAGACGCTTATAAGACAGACGAATTTGGTTGTTTGGAAATATTTCTGTTCACAAATAACTCAGGCAGTTGTGGTGTGAAAACCATTGAAGGGCCCCCCCATCACTCTTATTGTTGTTATGATGGTTTTAATCACCATAACAATAACAGCGGTGCCACTTCTCAAGCTACAAGTGGCACCGCTGTAAAGCAGGCTAGCGCAGGCTAACAACCCAAGAAGAGAATCCAACCATAAACCAGGTTATTATAAATAGTTGGTCTTGTGATAAACTTGGATTAGGGAAAGAAATCTACTGATTTTATTCAAGATTTTTGCAATAAATACTTTTTTTTGTGAAGTTCTATTATTCTAGACGCAGCAATAATCATTTTTTTGCTTTTCAGATTTAACCAAAGGCAATTAGGACGTTTTTATTTTGTCACCGTCCCAAAATAATTTGGGCAACAAAATGACTTGGGCCATTATTTTAGTAAAGTGACAATATTTTCTTTTTAGATTTTTGCATAAATACCAAAATACTATTTTTATTCACAAATATCAACGCATGAAAATCCCTTCTAGTTTTTACCTGGTAAAACAAAGCCAAAACAATTGGCATTATTCTTATGTCACAGTTTTTCCTGCTGATTTTTTCCTATATTATAAGAAAACATGTATAATCAACTGTATTTATTTCAAAGACACAGCTGATATTATCACAGTTGACTGTATTTTCAGCTACCAGCTGTGGAACGATTTCATCAATGGTCAGAAATATGTCAGTCCGCCCTATCAGCCATTATCTCATATACTTTCACTTTTGCCTCTGTCTAAATTCACCTGAAACCAGGCGCCTCGGTCAGATTGTGATTAGTCAGGCATCACTATTGATTGGTTGTTTACTGCTCCTTCTGCCAGCCCCAGAGACACCTCAGTGTCTCCACAGGCGAGAGATTAGCTTCCCCATTGTCACCAAAACAATAACACACAACACACACACTTAAACACTCAAAATACTGCTTGGCGGAGAAGCGTCTCTTCTGCCAGCCCTTCCAGCTTCTCAGACCTCTGGCATAACTGTAATTGAGATGTTAAACAAGCAGTGTTACTCTGTTTCTGTTGCATGGTGTGTTTAAATAAGAAACGGGAAAATAGTAGTTTAAAACCTCACTGTAATTTGAACATACCTTCTTTTTTTTTATTCCTCCCCCAAAAACGATTTTTATATTTGTTGTTTCTGAAGTTTCTTGTAAACATCCCCGTATAAAATTCCCAAAATACTAACGGTAGCTAAGCCAAGTCTTTTGCGGTGCTTATGGAAACACACAAGAAGGCCTGCAGCGGGTTGCACGAAGCTAGCTGTGCCTTCTCTTTGTCTGTTTTTCCCAGTTCCCACTCAGACATAATTAGATATCATTAGCCCCCATTGGGAAAATGGGAATGGTGGGAGTGGGGTGAAGAACAAGAAGGGAGGGGTAAAATGAGGAAACTAGTTGCTTGTATTGCTGTGGGGTTATCTAAACTGTTTCAATAAACAACATTTTCTGAAGCCAAAACGGAACATTTTAGCCTGAGAGTCCGTTTGTAAAACCCTCTCCAGAGAAGTAAGTCAACCATCCATCCTCCAACACAGCCAAGAAAACAAAGAGATGGCTTCAGAAGCATATTGAGACCTAAAACTAGAGGTCCACTGAATCTATTATGGAGAATTTATCCGTCCTCCACACAAAGTTCTTGATGTATGTAGTTGGAGAAGAGTCAGTGAGTTGAATTCATGGATTCCATACCAAAATCCAGCTGGTCCAATCAAACTCTGATGCAGAACAAAAAGGCAAACTCTAGTATGCCTTCAAACCTAGGTCCCAGTTCGATTAAAGTCTAGTGCCGTTCAAACGCATATCTGAATACCAAGCAGACTGGAGACCATGCAGGAAATCAGACAATAGAGCAGGGCCTTCTGGGTAAACGCAACCAAAACAAATGCAGAAGTCTTGTGCTAAGTGGGAAAAATGGCTTCTGGTCTTTTGCTACAGACAAAACAAAAATCCCGCAACTGCTAAAATCTGATACTGCTCCATTTTATGTTCAATTTCGAGAAGAAGAAAGTCATGTTGTGTTCTACAGGGTTTCTTGATGCAGCGCCACCACCGGAGAGGAGGGGAACAGGTTTTCAAAGGGTTTGGTTGGTTTGACAGTGCAGTGTGAAAACGAACTGCACCAGCTGAAACTGCAAATGTTGCAACTTTGGTCCCCAATCTGCTGGACCATCAGGTGTGAAAACACCCTTATACGTGACATTTTGAAGACTTGAGGCTAGTAAAGGAGTTCTTATAAAAGAACTGATGAACTTCTGTTTTAACGTTTCCATTTTCTTCCGGAAGAAATGTTTTGAAAACATTTAGTGACTTTTCAACCTGTAAAATTTAGCGTGATTTTTTTATTTTTAAAGAACTCAAAAGTACTTGTTTTAAGAGCAAGTTTTGAACATCAAGCAGTCGGTAGTATACGTGATATCTCCAATTGAAAGCGTTATCATGACATGCGAATGCCATACCGAGTCGGGTTTGTGTGGTGTCGGGCTGCAGGGGTGGAAGGTGTTAACTCCGGCTGCTACGCTGAGCGCACAGCTGAATTATGCAAGCTTTGAAGCAGACAGAGAGAAAGAAAGTGCATTACAAAATGCTGAGCTCAGGGGTTTGGCTCAGAGCCAGTTCTGACGCTCTTACATGTGCTCTCACACTCAGCTGAGGGCCTAGCCATTTTTTTTATTTTTTTTTCCAGTGGCACAGCGGCGCTCCTTCCTCCTGCCGAGTCGGTGTCTCTCTTTCTGTTACGTCAGAGGTTCAGCTGTGGGCCAGGCATGACCGGGGCGGAGCCACGCCGCTGTTTGTCTCCGCGTTACAGGATGTGGGCCCAGCGGTTGAGTAGAGTGTGGTCTGGTACTCATATGTTCGTGTGTGTGTGTGTGTGTGTGTGTGTGTGTGTTTGCTCAGCAGGAAAAGCAGCTGTAAGAAGTGAAACTGTGTTTTCTCCATTTCTACACGGGGTTTCACTCTCAGATACCGACTCCTTCCGCTCCCGTTTGGTTTGGCTTTGGTGTGCGTTGTCTCTGCAGACAAAACACCCACTCTGCTTACTGCGATTCTTCCACAATACTGGGATGGATATGTGTCAGCTATGTGCAGGGTGTCACACACACACACACACACACACACACACACACACACACACACACACACACACACACACACACACACACACACACACAGGAGAAGCTGTGAGCAACGTGGAAATTAGACCTGATGTTCCAGGTCAGGTTCTGGAGCTCATATGTACATACAGTGTGTTTGTTTTAGTATAAGTAGTAATAACACCCATTACAGAATTCTGCAACAATAACCCAGTTATACTCATTAGGAAGATATGATATCATAAATACAAGTCAAGTTTATTTGTGTAGCAAAATTCAGACGTTCACAGTCCTCTTGCATCATAAAACATCAGGCAGTCAGCAACTATGAAACAAGCAATAAGCATTACAGTTTGTCAAAATCATCAAGCAAATACACATCAAATGCATTGATCAATCATCCAGTTACTACTAATCAATGGAAACGATAAACAGGTGGGAGTCAACGTTTTAGCATTTTTGTAGTTTTCTGGATGTTTGTTCCAGATTTGTGAATAGCTAAACTCCACTGCTAACTCGGCTTAGAGCGGGTTAGCAGTGGAGTTTAGCTGATCTGTCCTATACTGCACTTAGACCTGTTGACTTTCTGTTGTGGAAAGCCTTGCTAAGGGATACATACCGCTTTAAACTTCTTCCATTTTGTTATTTATAACCACAAACCTTACTGTGTTTAGTGGCATTTGATGTGATAGACCAACGCAAAGTGGTCGAACATTGCAAAGTGGATGGAAGCTGATGCATGGCGTACAAGTGTTAGTGGATTTGTATTAATCTGAGTATCAGCTCTTTTTGCGAAGACTGATTGATTCTTTCCAACCAGTCCACGGATTTTTATTTTCTTTAACATTTTAAATTCAAATGACAATTGGATGGGAACACAGTTATAGTCAATGAGAGACCCATTGGTCGTCTACAACCTAAAGGGACAGTTCAGATGTTCTGATGTGAAGCATTTTTACGAGTTATCATTCAGTATGCTACTTGCTCTAAATCCCTCTTCGAATGTCTACTATCATGAGTTAGACATCCTGAGTTTGAAGTACCTTACTCCCAGAAATGTAGCAGCAATCAAAATGTCTGAGGTATCAATCAGTAAAAACTCAGAGTAGGGCAATATTTTCAGTAGATCCCACTAACGTGCTGCTGTAAGACCAGCCTGTCTGAGTTTCACATTCTCAAGACACAGCAGAGGTTCTGTTATTTAAACCTCCCCCATAGACCGACTTGACAGAAGGTCGAGTCTTTGACGCAGCTTTCCATTTTCTTTGGTTCAGACGGCCACCTAATAAAGCCGCCTGCCAGCTGTCACAGTCTTGGCTTTGTAGCTTATCAGCCTCTCATTTGGCCGCTCTGCGCAGACGACAGCGGGAAGCGAGAAGCACATCACGCTCCTGCGATTCGAGCGACTGTTGCGTGCTGCGCTTCTCGTTGGGCAGAACGAACTGGTTGGTCTTCGCCGTGCTGTGAACCTGAGACGAGGACAGGCTGGTTGTGGACGATGAACTCCTACGGTGTGTACCATCGTGCCTCTGAGACCATCTGTCAACCCACGAACCCTGTCAGGTTGTCTATTCCAGGGTTTGCTCATAAAAGTGCTTGTTGTGTTGGTGTTCCTTGCCAACGCCTGTCCATCTGCTGTGTCTTTCCAAGCTTAATATTTCAATCTCATTTTCGTTTGCGGCTCGGTTGAAGTGAAAATCGATACCCTGGTCAGGTTTACGGTACATTCCCGACTGAAACCCAAATATACAGGATTTGAGAAGTCGGTTTAATCCCTCCTCCATGTGAATGTTCTGCACAAACACTTCTATAGGTTCTGTGTTGAGAGGGCCAGAGGTTGACAGTTTGATAGCAGGACTTTGTTCCGGTGGTGAAATGATCCTGTCGGTGCTGACAGAGGAAGGAGGCGATTAGGGAAAGGTAAGCATTTGAGGTGTTGTGAAAGGGAAATGAAAAGGAAATGAGAGTGTGTGTGTTTCTGTGGCACCCTTTCACCTGGCCAGTGCTTCTCTGAACGAGTGACAGAGGAGTTAACGGTGAAGTGAGGGTATGATCAATGAATAATGAACGAAATATCATATTAGCAATGTTCAGTGCGAGTCTGAATCTTATTGGGTCTTCAAATTTCTCAGTAAATGCATTTTTATGATATTTCTGAGGAGGAAGTACATTACAAATGTGTGCAAAACTTTGTTGATATTCTGCTAATGTAAAAAAGGGAAAAACACACAATTACACAATAAAATCATTAAAAGGTCATAAAAACATGCCATGTCATCATCCTCTTAACACTGTCGCTTTCTTTGTCTTTTTCGCCTGTGGTAACATCCAATTTATTTTTGTAATCGGTGTGTTTCCATTACACAAATTTATTTTCGTAATCCCAATTTGTGCAATTTTATGGTCAATGGAAACGCACCTGGTCTGGTCTATGTTTAGCACTTCCTGTGTTCCTTTGAGCTTGGAAAAGTTGGGTAAACCCCAAAAACTACAACATGAATGATCGCCCAAAATGGCTCCCGAGAAACTGCAGCTTTCTTTTGAAATAACATTTTATCTTTGCCCTTACCTTTTGTGCTACCTTTGACTTTATTTGTAAAAATCTTAGAAATACTGGAAACGGCCAGCTCTGAGTCCTATTCTTCACTCTGTCGAGGTGCCCACACTGAACAGTGTTGATGTTAAACTGAAAACATCTCCACAAAGCCTGCAGTGCCCGATGATGCTTATCTTCATTTTTAAGTTCCAGTTAACTCCACAACAATAGCTGAAAGTCCAAAACTTTATTTCATTCCCGCCGATTGACAGCGAACATGTTTCTGTGCAGGTTTCCACCTCAGCGGGACGGTCCGGGAACCGGCCACGTCCTCCGACCCGGAGCTGCTGTGCAACGTCAGCGTCAGCTTCGACCGCTGCAAGATCACGTCGGTGACATGCAGCTGCGGCAACAAGGACATCTTCTACTGCGCCCACGTGGTGGCGCTCTCGCTCTACCGGGTACGGAAGCCCGAGCAGGTCAAGCTGCGCCTGCCCATCTCGGAGACGTTGTTCCAAATGAACAGGGACCAGCTGCAGAAGTTCGTCCAGTACCTGATCACGGTGCATCACACGGACGTGCTGCCGACAGCGCAGAAGCTGGCTGACGAAATATTGTCGCAGAACTCCGAGATCAACCAGGTGCACGGTGAGCGGAGGGGCCGTTTGGGGCCTCAGGGCCAAAAACAGGCTGAACTTTTAACATGCGTACAAACACGCACTCAAGCAGACGCAGGTATTTGTTTTCATGTTTGCACCGTTTCGTACCAGTCGAGGCCCAGCTGGTGGGTGACGTAAGAAAATGTGCTTTTGGTTTTCTCGACAGAATATGCAGAACAGCTTCTTATCTGCTTACCACAGAAGTTGGGATAATGGCCTGAACCTGAAATGAAACTGGAATTTTCTAAACAAATAATTTATGTCTGAGTTTTTTATAATAAGCTATAAAGTGAAATCATAATGCAGCTCGCTCGCACGCTTCTCGCCACTAATAACTATTTAGCCACTTGAATCAATTTTTATAGACTGAAAATATGAGTCTGTTTGTAAGCTTGCAGCTTCCTGATGGTCCCGGACTCTTCAGGCTTCAGTTTCTCACTTCACATTTCTGCCTAACTACTTTCACTCTCTCTGTGGTCGAACCTTTTTACAGCGTTCGGTTCTCCCAAGAGACACTTGTTAAGTCTTCCAGAAGATGCTCTTCTGGGCTGGCTGCAGTCGCGGGGTTAATGCTATTGGTCAGTGTTTAAGCTGACCAATAGCATTAATGCATTCTGTTTGATTGGCGCACACACAAAAAAAGCAGTTTAAATAGAAATGTCTGTATATAATCTGTACTCTTAAGTCGGAATTTCACATTTCCCTAAAATGAAAAGAAATCTGCATAAAAAGCATACAAGATGAAATAATTAGTCTCCTCACTGTATACAACCATTGGCATGCAGCTCACTGTTTTCCTTACAACCTGTTCAGTTGGCGATAATGTCATTCCGAGGCAAATAGGAATTGTTTCTTCTTCTACCAACAGTAAAAAATAATAATAATAATATTAATAAATAGATCAATAACTTGAGAGAGCTTAACCACTGTCTGTTTTCTGGGGGTTTTTTTTCTCTTCACTCATGGTAGGAGCTCCAGATCCGACGGCGGGGGCGAGCGTGGACGATGAGAACTGTTGGCATTTGGATGAGGAACAGGTCCAGGAACAGGTCAAGCTCTTTCTCTCCCAGGGCGGGTACCACGGCTCGGGAAAGCAGCTCAACCTGCTGTTCAGCAAGGTACCAACCTTCCAGCCACATGAGGGCTCTCCTCTCTGTGTGCTCTTCTTTTATGTAATGGAGCCAGAGAGATCTGGGATACCACAAGGATGTGTGTCGATGTCTTTGCTTCTACAACTTGTGATGTGTGTTGTGATGCAAAAGACAATATTCTGTTTCTGTTTTGTTTTGCTTTGTAAACTCCTTTTTTTCCCCTGTACTTTGTGCCAGTATTTCTATTTGTTGGTACTTATTTTAGGTCTTTTTATAAGTTTTCACTTACACTATTTTTTTTTTCATTAGTCTGATGGAGAATCAATGCAACCAATTATCATTCTCATGTGCAATAACTGGTGAATGTTTAATGAATGATGGTTGTTGTATTCTATTTTAAGTAAGATTATCAAGTGTGATTTATTTTACAAACTTTCTGACCCAACTGCTCCTTACTGAAACATCAATACATCTTCTTTTATTTACGCTCACACGTCCTGTTTCCATATCTTTTTTTTTGTAAAATTCGATTTTTCGCCAAAAGGGGAAAAAAAATAAAAACAAAGAAAATAATATTACATGTCTACATGTAACCTGAACTCCCCTGTGCCCTCCAGGTGAGAGAGATGCTGAGGATGAGGGACTCCAACGGCGCTCGCATGTTGACCCTGATCACGGAGCAGTTCATGGGCGACCCCCGACTGGCGCTGTGGAGGCAACAGGGGACCACCATGACTGACAAGTACAGGCAGCTGTGGGACGAGCTAGGTACGGCGATGAAAAGCAGCCTCGCCCAGACACTGAAGCCGGATGGCAGCTGCTGTGAAACGTTACTGCTGTTCGGCGTCGCTAATCGATTCGATAAGACCAATCAATGCGCATTTTGGTGCGTTTGATGAAGCTTGTTAGTTTATTTTACTGCATAATCGAAGCACTTTCTGTCGTGGCATCCATTTGTAACAAGATGCTTTGTGCGGTATGTAGACATAGAGTGGTGTGAGGTATTCCTGTATACGATCCTCTGCAGTAACACGATGATGCATTAATGAGAGGAGGCGGTTCAGACTCATGCTTCCCTTATTTGATGGGATTTTAAGCCGAACTCACTTTAACTTTGAACAGCAGCTGATTTGGCTTCATATGAACCATTTTACTCCCACAAAAGCATTTCTCTTTAGCAGAAGGTTTTATACGTGTTCGTCTGAAACTGACACAGACATGCAGCAGAGATACGATGGAGTACTGGGGCCGGGCCAAGAAAAAGTTTTATTTTAGTTACGAGAATAAGGTCATAATATTATGAGGAAAGAAGTTATACAACAGTAAAAGCCTCAATGATTCAATAATAAAGTTGTAATGAGACAAAAATAGTTGTACGACATTACAAGAATAATAAAATATTGCTCATTTTAATTTTTATTAGGTTTTCTGGTAGTAGCTCTTATAAAATTACTACTTCATTCTTCATTTCAAGCTCATAAATGTCCATGATTATTTTTCTAGAAAATGTTGAGATTTTTGCCGGAAATACACTATTTTTAAAAAACTGTTATAATATTTTTTTTTAACTACATTAGCCCTAATATGCCGTCTTTTTTTCATCTCACATTTGCATTATATTAACTTAAGAAATGTCATCACTGACATCAAAACAATAATAATAATTCCTTTTGCTTTTATACGTCACAATCTTTGCTTATCATTCGGGTTTCCTCCGATACGTCGTTGTGTTTGGCCGACTCTCCTTCAGCAGTTTGCATCTCGGGGCAGAGTGTGTGATCTCGGGTCGTGTGTGTGTGTGTGTGTGTGTGCAGGCGCCCTGTGGATGTGCATCGTCCTGAACCCGCACTGTAAGCCTGAGCAGAAGCCTGCGTGGCTCCGGCAGCTCCGCAGGTGGAACGGCGTGGATGTGTGTCCCTTGGAGGACGGTAACCATGGCAGCGAGCTGATCAATCTGACCAACGCTCTGCCCCAGGGGCCTCCCGGCAATCCAGGTGAGAGGAGCGCGGCCCATCCTCTGTTTTATCTCCACTCTCTCTCTCTCTCTCTCTCTGTCACCTTATCAGTCCGCTCCCTTCGCTCTGCTGCCGTAGTAACGCCGTTGAGCCCTCCCCTTTCCTCCACCTCTCTTTTAATCAAGTCTCCATGCTTCAGTCTCAGTGCCTGTGAGCCTTATTACCCTTTCAGTGTGGCTAATAGAATGAGCCTAATAACACTGTGGAGGTCCTGCAGCTTTTTCTTATTTCACTACCTTTCCCTTTTTCCCAGGTAGCAAAATAATGTTTTTAAGAAGGAAAGAGGGATTTCTATTGCTGCTGGTGTTTTTATCCAGACAGTCTCTGCAGCTCTCTGTCTTTCTGACATTTTACTGTTGTGTTCCTATTAGTGTGTCTCCTTCTTACTTCCGATACGATACCGATATTGTCCCGATACGATATCAGCACGAATCATTCGTACTTTTATTACTTATTTCGTAACGTGGTTCGTACAGCTGCTTAAAATCCTTGAAAATACTTGCGTTTCATTTAGCTGTTTGCAAGGTTTGGGAAGTGCTTGAAATTGAAACAGGAACGTTTTGAAAATGAAGTGCAATCTAACGTTTAGAAAAAGTTATTTACAGTTGAGACCGGATATTTTCATACGCCTAATAAAAAGACACATAGATTTTTTTTCCCTCACTGTCTGAAGTTAAATCAGATCAAATTTCTTTTCTTGGGTCCGATGGAACCACCAGAATTATTCCTATTTGATAAATGCCAGAAAGCGTAGCTTTCTTTGCAAATTTTGCTTAAGCATTTAATTTGAGCAGGAAGGTTATTTACCTTAACATGACTAGTCTTGGATTATTTCAGTGTGATGAATATTTAATATTTTTAATTATTGTTCATTCTATATTTTATACACTAAGCAACATAATTGAAACTGCTGGATTTCTTTTTTAAATTACTTCAAAGCATAACCAATTTCCAATATCTGTTTAGCTTCTTCTTGCCCTTCATTTATCCTTGTTTAAGCAAATTAGCACCATTATTTGTTTTCCTGTTTTGCTTGTGCTAAAAAGTGCTAACTTCCTGTCGCCACATGGCCGAGTTGTGACTAAAGTCCTTCGGGTTTGACGAACCGTTCCAACTCCCCGTTCCGCAGACGCTCTGACGCGCCCTCACCGTACCGTCTTCACACGCGCCATCGAGGCCTGCGACCTGCACTGGCAGGACCCCCACCTGCAGCACATCATCACCGAGGACCACTACAACAACTACTGTTACCACGACAACCTCAACGGCTCCCTCTTCGACTCCAGAGGGTGGCCCCTGTGGCACGGTGAGAGAGCCAAGTATGCTCGGTCTAGTTCCAAACAAGACGAAACCAACTATAGATAAAGGAGCTTGTTGTATTGTTGTTGTATTATTGATAAAAAAACACAAGTTGCACTGGCAGTTTGTTTCATTGACAACATGGGAGAAATGTCTTGCTATAAGTGAAATAATCTGCCAATGGAAGTAGAACATTTCATCAATATTAAGGAATTATTTACCTAAAACAAGCTCCTATATTTTGCTGAAAAGTTACTTTTGTCTAACATCAAGGATATCAAGATATTTGCACTAGAAACTAGACAAAATTACTAGTGTTTTATTATAGAAAAAAATTTTCAAAGTAAAAACGTCTCCTCTCGCTGCTTTTATTTTTTTGTTTGTTAATCAGAACACGTTCCCACGGCGTGCGCCCGAGTGGACGCCCTGCGGTCACACGGTTACCCCAAAGAGGCGCTGCGGCTGGCCATCGCCATCGTCAACACGCTGCGGCGGCGGCAGCAGAAGCAGCTGGAGCTTTTCCGCGGCCACAGAAAAGGTCAGTCTGTCTTCCTTTGCTAAAGTGGAGTTTTGTTTGAGGCGACGCTTTTCGCTGAAACTCAGCTGTCCGTGTTCTCGTTCCCTCAGAGCTGCTCCACAGGGGCGTAACATCCATCACCAACCTGGAGGGCTGGGTGGGCCACCCTCTGGACCCCATCGGCACTTTGTTCGCCACCCTTATGGAGACGGGACGGGGGAGCGACGATGGAGCCACCGCCAACTTCCCAGGTAGATGCTCACGGATTAACAGCAGCTGTGATTTGATTAAGCACAGAATAGTGCAAATAGAAATTCCGAAAACAAATTTGCTCAGCGGAATATTTAATGGAAACACAGCAATTGCAAAGTTACGTTTTTTTGGCATTAGCAGAAAATCAGCAAAGATTTGCGCACATTTGTAATGGAAACGCAGCTAGTGAAAATATTCTTTTCTTATGTCAAAATGGTAAAACAGTGAAAGGTTATTATAGAAAATGTAAATTATGTTAAAATAAAAATGGCGCATGAGGGTTGTAGTTTGTCAGAGGCAGAAATAATTTGAATTGAAGTTAACAGTTTAGCACTAGCTTCAACTAATCCCCATGTTGGTGTAGCGTTGGTTTAGCATTAGAGGAATGTTTATGATTTGTGCTTTAGGGTTCGTTCAGCTAACTTTTTACTTGACGTTGCCCATCACTATTGGTACTCAAAACCAAATACAAGATTTAAAAAAAAGTTAGCCTCTTTAGAAACGACACCAGAAATTGAGGCCTCCGCCGCCTCCTGTGGTAACTGCATTTACATTTGGTGGACTCGAGCTGTTAGACGCACCCAGACGTTTTCCTTTACTGCAGATCGACCCGTCCTCAAACGCACCATCCCGCCGCAGCGATTGCATCGTTCCCGTCAGACCTGCAGGGCCTCGGGTCGTAATCAGCAGAGATGACACAGACGTGCTGATTGGCCTGCAGTCATCCTCCAATACCTGCTCATGAATAAGAGATGCGGCAGGAAAAACACTCCAATTAAAACACATTAATTATGCAGGCAGACGAATTTCAACATGCCACAGCCAGACAGGACGTCACAGCAGCCCTGAGCTCTGGTCTCTGGTATAAAGTACAATTGATTCACAAAGCGCCCCCTGCACTCAAGAACCCCTTGAACTATTAGGCAGTTTAGAGTTTGTTTCCACACGGTGGAACTGAGCTTTAAGATGTTGTTATAGGAAAAAAAGTCTCAAACTTTATAAAATTCTTCTCCATTTCAGGGCTTTTATACTTTCCAAGTCAATCAAGACTTTACTTGACGTTGCCCATCACTATTGGTACTCAAAACCAAATACAAGATTTAAAAAAAAGTTTAAAAAAAGAATGACCTGAATTCAACACTTGAATTCAGGTCATTTGGACAGACTGTCAGATTGATCATCTGAGGTCTTCAACCTTAGAGATTGTACTTTAGCTTTTTCACTGAAGAACGTTAGTTTACTTCATCTATTTAACTCTTATTTCTCCAGGTTGTCTCATCGAGATCCAGGATCTCATTTACGAAATAAGAGCTGTTGAAGGAGTTTATTTCCTCGCTCATTTCACTTTCTTACATTAAAGCTCCTACCAATGTACTTCAGAACAGAACATTTTCATTTATTTTTGTGGATTCTGATGACTATGGCTTACAACCAAATTTTCGATTCCCATAAAGTTCGGCCTAAAAGGCTGATAAAAATGAAACTTTACTTAATGAATGACATAATCATGTGCTGACTGGACATCCTAAGGCCCACAAAAGGCTATTTATAATGAAAGCTGCCTGTTCAGAGGGCTTTACCCACAAATTGTCATGGAAAGTTGAGTGGGAGAAAAAATTGTGGTAAATTTCCGCAAAAAAAAAAGAAGCATTTTGAGATTAATCTGAGACATTTTCTAGAGGAAAATTTGACTTTTGAAACTCAGAAATCTCCGAGTTTTTTATTTGGAAAATTTCTGAGATTAAATTCCCCTTTTTTTTTTTTTCTTTTTTTTTTGCCAGAAATTTACTCAAACTGTTTTTCTTTTCTACCTGCTGTGGCCCTAATATGCCGTCATAAAAGTAATTTCCTATAAGTTTTTTTTCTTTTTTTGAAAAGTCAGAAACAATTCGTCACAAGCTACTGAAGCAATTAGATTTTTCAAACACTTTGTTGAGTAAATTATGCAGATAAATATTTTTTTGTAGTGAACCATTGAGTAGATGGTTAAAAATAGAAACATGCGATCAGTTTGAAATAAAACCTGCAACACAACGAAAAGTCAGCTGCCTTCGAATAGTTTCGGTCTCTCAGTGTCGACGTAGCTGTGAAGGTTTTCAATTAAAGCCGTTGTTTTTGTCGGTGTAAGTCGGGAGAGAGTGTGTTTTCTTCGGGGAGCCTGGGTTCTCCTGGGACTAACGGTGAGGTCTGCCTAGACATCATTAAAGCTCTAAAACGTATGATCACTGCTCCCAGGAGGAGGCGCACAGCGCAGGGAGAAAAGGAATCAATAGATTTATCAATACTGGGTTCACAACCTAGAGGAGACATTTATTTTTCGCTGAGTCATCCTCTCTTCTCCCCCTGCCCCCAGGCTCCCTGGGCCCCTGCAGGAGGCCGGAGAACTCTGTTTACGTGCCGCCGCCGCTGCCTCTCCTGGAGGAAGGCGAGACGTTCGCGGCGCTGGCTGTGGAGACGGCGCTGATGGGTCTGGGCCAGCAGAGGGCGATGCCGGACGGCCTCTACGCCCAGGAGAAGGTGTGTCGCAATGAAGAGCAGCTACTGGCCAAGCTCCAGGAAGTAGACCTGGACGAGGCGCTGGTGAAGATCCTCCGGAAGCAGGCCGCGCTTCTGCTGGAGGGTGAGTGAAGCAGCCGCAGCATCGCCGCTACAGCTGGGTTTCATTTATCTTTAGGCACCCTTCAAATTTTTACATTTTAGATTTCGTGCAGCCAAACATCTGCAATTCAAGAATGATGCGAGTTTGACATGTGTATATATAGAGACTTTATTTGTAATCGGGGTAAAATTATTACCTACCTAATTTTCTGACAGTGGAAAATGTTAAGTACAACACAAGGTATTCGTCTCCTTATAACCAAGCTTTTGTAATAAGTACAACGTCGTTTATCCAGAGAGTTTTGCTGGAAAGCCAATTTTGCTGCACCGAAATCAGCTTTTATTCAATGTAATAAACTTGGCTAAATATTAGCAAGCATTTTGAAAAATAGCAACCCCAAATCCTGTAGTTATACTAAAAATGAATTTGTTCAATCAAGGCCAAAAAAAATGTCTTTTAACATAGCAAACGTGCAAATGTCTTCTGAAGTTTTGGATCTTTGGTGAATAGAAAAAAAGAATAGCTTTAGTCCAGTTTTAGTCGACAAAAAAATCCGTAAAGTTTTAGTCAAGCACCAGGACATCTGTTGTCGGTCTCTAGGCGACCATATCAACAGCGCTGGTCTTTGTCATTAAGGCCCGGCCGTCAAAGAAATAATTTTATCGTTAATGAAAACCACACTGGTAGGCTGCTCTGACTTTTATTTAGAGGTAACAGAAAAAGGGGGGGATGTGTATAAATGCAAACCACACTTTTTGGATTTGTATTTGCAGAAAAAAAAGATGAAAACCATAAACATGTTACCAGTGTTTTATATTTTCCAGACACATTTTATAGCACAATCCAGTAACTATGTTAGCTTCAGTTGTTACAAAATGCTGGATATATCAAAATTTGATGTCTTGAAATTTGACCTGTCTCTTTAAGAAACTCCTGCTCTTTCTGAAAATCTCCCTTCAGAAAATCATGACTACATGGCTCCTGTATTAACTCTTTAACAAGGTTTTTTCCCCAGCTGTTCACTGAGAAGTAGCTCGTACAATGAGCTCAGCAGTTCCACCAGGTGTTTGCTAATTGCTGCTGGCTAGTCTGAAGGAGCTGAGTGGGGAGTGACAGGGAGGAGCTGCTCTGTGAGGCGGAAGCTCTGTAACTTCTGCTGCTCTAAGGAGGAGCTTCGTCCTCTAAGGCGGCGCTAGGTCAAACAAGCCGTTTTGCACAGCTGAGTGGTTGCCATGGAGATCAAAAATATTTCTTAAACATTCCTAAAAAAAACAAAACAAATCAAGGCAACACTTCAGGCATGTTTTTGATGAGGGAATAACATTATAACATGGCGTATAGCTCAAACTGTTTATTTTTACAGAACACTGCCCCTTAAAGTCACAAAAAGTGCATATAAAACTCAGTCACGTTTCTGCTACGCTAAGCTAACCTCGGTCCTACTGTACTGCGCACACGTTAGCATGCTACCAACCTTCGCTAACATGGTGTTTGCTCTGTATTCTGCTAATCTGCACCAGGAACATCTGTTTGTGCCTAAACATGTGTTCTCTGTGTACCTTAGCATGAACTCAGTGCTCCCTTCGTTCATTTATTTACACTCTCTAGTGTTTGCGGTTCTAATTTACACGTGTCTATTGTTTGCTCTGCCGGGGCCGGCTGCTGACGTCGTGTACATATCTGTATGTGTGTGTGTGAGCGTGCGCGGGTGTGTGTGTGTGCAGCGACGGCTAAAAAAAGCTCGTGGCTCGTCACGGTTCAAGCCTCCTTTGCTCTCAGTCCCACTAATGACAGAGGCGGTCAGCCCCTCACATGAGGCTCGGTTGGTTGTGATTACGAAGGAGACGCCCACAGGAAGTGGCTGCTCGTACATTACCGAGGGAAGAGTGAAGACGGAATGCATTTCGCTTACTTTTAGACAATGGCTGGTAAAGGAAGCGTCCCGTGATGTTCCGGGTTTTTTTCACTCACGCAAAACCCACTAACAAGTATTGTGTGTTGACCCCAGGCTTGACCTTTCTTCTTGTTGTTCCACAGTCCAAAAGCAGGTGAAGATTCACGAGACAATGGACTTTGCCTCATTATGAACTTTATACTTGATACTGCTTGCAACGAAGACCACAAACAATGATGGTGGAAAAGACAGTTTTAGGGTTTTATGCATCAGGACATACTTCAATTCAAAAATACTTTATTGATCCCAAAGGAAAATTAAAATGCAAATAACTAACCCAAAATACTTGGTAGGATTTTGTGTTTATGTGGTGTGAATTGTTTAAAATTCAACTTTGGCATCAAATTTGATGTTGGACAGTTTGCAGAGAAAGGACAGTTTCTCCTGTCTCCTCTAATTGAAGATTTTCTGCTGAGTCGGCAAAGAAAACCAGGAAGGAAAGTAAGAATGACATAAAAAATATCATTAAAGAAATCACAAATTATCAGCAGCTAAACGTAGCAAAAACACAAAATCGTACCAACAATTTTTTGGTTTGGTTTCTAGTGCAAATATCTTATTAAACTGGAAATAAAACCAAAATAATTTACAAGTCACATATAAGATCTTGTTATAAGTCAATAATTCCTTAATGTTAATTTTTTTTTAAAAAGTACTGTCTAGAAGTAAAATGATCTGCCAGTGGAACTAGTGCTTTTTGTAGTGCTTGGTAAGATTTTGTTTTTGCAGTGAACTAATTAGTTCTTTCAATTTCTGAAAACTACAACTTCCCGTTCTTTAAGAAAACATGTTCTTAAAGAGACAGTCTGTAATGTTCACAAAAATAAGAAACTAAAGTGCTGCTGCTTTTGGCCTGTCTATTGACGGTATTTTCATATCTTTGAGCACCAATGTTTACCTATCTGCACGAACAGACGTCAAATATCGTGTCTCAGAGTCAGGGCATACTCTGACGCTCGTCCAAGACGTCTTCCCCTGACCTACAGCTGCCTTTCTTTGGCTTTAATAACGGACTTGCCGACATTGTCGGCGCGCTAAGCGTCCCGTCGGCTGCTCCTGTCTGTGACCTTTCCCCCCTCTGTTTGTCTCCTTTCTTCCAGCCGGTCCTTACAGCGGTCTGGGGGAAGTCCTCTACAGAGAGAGCGTCCCCATGCACACGTTTGCCAAGTATCTCTTCACCTCCCTGCTACCTCAAGACGCCGAGCTGGCGTACAGCATTGCACTGAGGGCCATGAGGTGAGTCCGTACGCCAGCTAGCAGCTAACGGACGCGAGGAAATAGACAGTGGGTCTAAACAGTGAACATAAGTTTGGCTTCTTTTCTTTCTGACTCTTGGAGAAATAAAGTGTGTTGCCTGTAAGCAACGTTGCCCTTAGCGCTGCTTGTTGGTGTCACAATTATATTATAATTTCCAATAAATATACACTCCTGATCAAAATCTTAAGACCAGTCAAAAAATTGCAAGAATTAGCGTTTTGCACCATTGAATCTTAAGAAGGTTCTAAGTAGAGCTTCACAATGTTAAAAGAAAAAATCAGTGCAAGAGACAAGAACATTTGAGCAGGG
>CAEFZX010000575.1:0-44707 GCA_903066825.1 Alfaro cultratus | reverse complement strand
TATCAAATTATTTTAAATCAAAATCTGTCGGCCTCAGCCAGAACTCCGACAAGCTTACTTTGTTTTAACACAGAAATGCTTCAACAGACACAAAATCAGCATTTTTTCACGGCCGTTTCAGTCTTCAGACCCAAATCCTGCAAAAAAAAAAAATAATTCACAATTATTATCATAAAGCAATAAAGTATTCATTTATTTTAAGGCTTTTCAAACATCTTGACAGCGTGTCAATAACTGCGGTGGTTTCTGTAGATAAAACAAGTAGCTGGAATCAAAAGACGACTCAACATCATGAAGTATGTAAAAAAAACAAACCCTGAGTTCACAAATTAATAAGCTTGTCAATATCACTGCCACACGGTTGGAGCTGAGTGGATCTGATACGTCTCATCTTGTATTTTATTAACTGAATGTGCTGCAGGTGTTTTTTGCTGCTGAGCTGCGACAAACTTTAGACTTTATTTCTTCAGGCCTGAACCTGAATGCATGAAATATTCTGTACTCCCAACAGAGAGCAAAGTTCAGGCTCTAAAATGTTAAACTAGTGGTTTTCTTGGAATATTAAACATGTTATTTAACAGAGTAGAAGATGTTTCTGAATCTTATCATCTGATCACAAGGATCCAAAACCAACAATCTTTTCTGGTTCAGCCAGAAATTGTATCTATATTTATGTGAATATTTCTAATTTATAAACAGATAATTAAATGTAAATTCATTATATTTAATAAAAACACTTTTTTAAATATTTATGTAATTGTTGGTTCTTTCCATTGCTGCAGGACATCATGAGAGAATTTAAAAGACCCTGCGATCTGATTGGTTAATGAGTAATCTTCTGACCAATCACCTTTAACCATAACAACCATAGCTCCACTTAATGAAGCCAATTAACAAAGAAATGTTCAAAATGACGTTGAAATGACGATAAGCTTGATTTTGTTCCATATGTGCACAGCAATATTTACTGAAATACTATAGTAAAAATACCAAAGTTTGGGTACCAAATCTACCTGCGAATAGTTAAAATCTGCAAATATTTGAACCCCTTTTTTAATATTTATAAATGCCTATTTTTATATTTCACACTCCAAATATCTTAAATATGCATTAAACACAGTGGAGACCATCTAGCACAGAAGCTAATAGCTACACCCTCCCTCTCTTGGGGCAGGTAGAGCTGGATTATCCCCAAATAACTTGAAATATTAATTCATGATTTTCATATTTATTATTTTTTTTATAAACTCATATGGTTACGTATTGAAATCTTTCACGTTATTTACGGTTATGATGTATTCTGGTTCTCTAAGCCCCTCAATAACAACCACTCTACTGGTCAAACAAATGAAGAATGGGTTCTACTGTCAGCTCAGGAAGAAATAAAGAATGGAAAAATTATATAACTGTGTTTATGACTGCTATATTCACTCTGTGACGCATTTACACTTGCAGGCTGTCTTTCCTGTCGCAATGAAAATTTTTACCTAGGATGCAAAAAGTGACACTTTGTTAACAGATGACATTGTTGCTGTGCTGTTAGCCTGATTTGTTTCTGTGCTGTTCTGGCACACACCATCAATTAGCATTTATATAAATGATCCCTTTGGGAAACACTGCAGCATCACTGTGGCCTAAGTTCAGTGGTTTACATGTGTAGTACCTCATCCTTCCTGTCTCTCACCAAACTTCCTCTAGTAAATGCAAAATGCCAGCCATAATTACATTAAAACACTAATAGGCATCAGTTTGGCTGAGAGACGTTTGCATCAGCGCGCTGCTCATACAGGACCTGCAGCAGCAGATCCTCTGGAGATTCAGCAGTTTTGCACAACACGTCCCGGGAGACTCTCATGCACTCTCCGATTTAGAAAACTGGTTTCCTGTGAGGCGCAAACATGGCTTTTCTGCGCAAGGGGGACGCCGGGAGATTAGCAAGACAAAGAAACCTGCGGCTGGATGTGTTGGAAGTAATGAATTATGGAAGGGGGATATGCTCTCTTATCACCAAGCTGTTATATTTAGATCAAGCTACAGGTTATTTCTCAGGGAAATGTGCAACAGGACAGACATGCTGTTTGAAATAAAAGTTGGGAGGAAAGTAATGGAAAACTCCCGCTTGGTGTGCACTGTGCCCCGCTCCGGCTGCTTGTTGGGACTGCTTCAGGCCTGTTAAAGTGCCGTTTCCAACCTGAGGGAACACGCAGGTCTCAGCAGCAATTACATGTTGGTGGACTGCAGCAGTTTTTCATGAAAGTGGTTTGGAGCTACAAACTGAGAAATAAATCAGTTTGGGGACAGTATGCTTTTAGTATGCATGACATCAGCCACAATTCATCTCAGAAACATCCCTTTATTAGAAAAGATCTTGATACGGATCCACAGACTTGTCCTGAAAAACAGTTTCTGCCTCCAGCTTGAAGCAATAAATGTTTTCTTTCAAGGAAGAATCAGATAATTATCTTCAAAGTAATTAGCATTGATAGCATGATGATCCCAGAGGACATTTGCATCTATACGCTCTTTTCACACACACCTTGCACAGTTGGTTTGATTCTGCTTTTATTGTTTCTTCACACCAAGAAAACAGAAAATTATTTTTTGCACATCTATGGCTTTGATAACACGGAATGTGGAAGAGCTTCTCACTTTTAAACCACGAGGAGAAAATTACAGAAGTCGACAAATTTAGTTCATTTTCATCAGGAAAAAGTGCAAATTGTGGCATTAATAACAAATCCTGAGTGATTTTTTGTTGGGGTCACTTCATGCAAACTCACCCAACTCATTTGATTTATGTGATGTATTTAAATTAAAATAAAAAAGTTATTTCTGACTTCTCCTTTAAGTTTAGCCTTCAGAGCAGAAAACATCCATTCATCCAGTGTCTATACCAAGAAAAGGCCAATTCAGCTTCATTCATATGGCAACATATCAACTTTAATTACTGGTAATCGCTCAATTTTTACTTTAGGTGGTAAAACCTTTTGTGCTAAACATCAATAAAACACAAAGGAGCAGTTAGCAACAAATTACTTTTGCAGTAAATAAGTTTGCATTTATGAAAAATGTGAATAATTATGTTTCCCATCATCACCCAGGTATCAGTAGAGAAAATGTTATGATTTTTTACCCATAAAAGTACAGCTGGAAAAACTAAATATGAAATAGAAAGATGGGCAAACAAGGCATCCAATGATTTCAGTTGTTTCTTGGATACCAACTCCACCAAAATGACCTTTAAAAGTTTTATTTGTAGAACATGGCAATTTGAGTTTGGTGGCACCAGAGAAGGTTCAGTCTTTGGTTAGAAACCTTTAAATGTTTTAGCTGTTTGTTGTTTTATAACCACACAGTATATGGATAAAACCAAAGTAATCCTGCATGGATTTAATCCTGCATGGATTTAATCCTGCATGGTCACACATTGGCCAAACAATGACACTGATGCAGAGCAGCTCTTAAAAGTCTAACTGCTCTGGTGAAATACCAGGAGTTTGACAGTTAACAAAAATGAGAACATGAAAAATCATTTCCAAACTTTATCCACCTGTATTATTTCCCAGCATCCACTGGGAGTTTCCTTTACACCACTGCTTTGCACTCTGTGATTTATGGGCTGGGTTCAGCTGCTTTGCCATGGAAACCTCATTCTTGCAGCTCTTGTGAAAATTTGAAGGTCCGCAACGTTTGACTCTGCAGAAAGTTGGTGACCTCTACATGATACGGACCTCAACAGCTGCTGACCCACTTTGTGCTTTCACATGACCTAACAAATGTGGGCAAGTTACTGTCGTTTCCAATCGCTTCCACTCTAATACCACAAATAGTTGACTGTGGAAGACTTGCAGAGGAAATTTCATGACTGAATTCACTGAGCTGAGCTGTGTGCATGCTGCCATCAAGGTGATTGGAACATTAAATTCAATAATCAGGTAATAATTATTGTGGAGTTTAATGAGGTTCCAGGTAACCAAAACCAAAACTTACCAAACAAGCTTCATAAACTAAATGTCATAATTTAGTGTTTCCACCTTTCTCATATGCAAACACTTTTCATTTCACAGCAGAAATGACACAAAATTTAAAAAACAAAACAAAACAGGAAGTTCAGCAGCCAGTACAGTCTCTCTTTCCTTATTAAGAACATTGCAAAAGCTGCAAAAACACTCAACTTGAGAAAGAAAACTTAGTTTTCTCAGAGCAGCAAAATAAAATGTGAAGCCCAGAATGCAGTTTTGGAAACTGTTCACATAGTTTTGGAAAATTGGTTACATAACACATCACTCTGTGTTTTTGCAGCCAATACACCAAAACGACATAAGAGTTGCGTTTTCTCATTCTCTCATTTTAAAAAAGCTCTGAATCAAACCCCGAGCTCCTCACTGGGATCAAACTAGGACATTCCTACTTCAGCTACACAATATTCCAGCATTTACATCAGTTTTACCAAACAGAGAATAAAAACTCTACAACCTCAGTACATTTTTTTTTTGCTGTGTTGCACCAAAAGGCAGAAAAAGAGTTTTGTTAGCGAGAGATAATCGTTTTTGATAACCAGGCAGTTTGCAGTGGGCCGGAACGTTCCCCATATTTCTTTGCTCTTTTTCTGACACCAATGACCCAGAAAGATAATAAAAAACACAGAAGTCAAGGTGGCAGCAGCACAGCCTGTCTGAGTCAGTCAATCTGGCAAAGATTATTTTAAAAATAAAGACGATAGCATCTTTTATGAGTCTGGAGATGCGCTGTGACGAAGAGCAGGTCCAGAGGTACACAACAATAAATGTCACTCAAAGCTATTTTTGACTTTAAAGATGAGCTGTAGGAGATAATGTATGTCAGATCGAAAAGGAAAGGTAAAGAGAGCTGAAAGCAAGACAAAAAGCAGGAAGGAAATCTATTTTTAAATAAAAACAAAAGTCTTAGAGTTTTTTTTTAGTGGACGTTTAGTGTGTTGTCCCAAATCCTGCATCCTCTTCTCACAGCAAAGAAACGTGGAGGAGAGAATCAGCGGCGCTGCTTAGCTAACAATCAGCTGACACTCCAACAACTCTCCATCTTCAGGAAAATAAGGACCTTTCACAAACACTTGAGTGTTTCTGTGTGTTCACGTTGCATTCAGCAGTTTGTGAGGGATGTTTAAGCGCAGAAGTGTTGCCCGCTAATGGTAACATTTCATGCAGAAAACAAAGGCAGTGCTGGAGCTGCAGCTTGTTAAGGCATCAATTACTGTCAGAAGGTTCCAGCGGCGGTGAGAGGCAGCGTGAGTCTGCTGCTATGATCGGCCTCGAGCTCGGACTGCCTTTCCTGTGATGATAGCTGGAGAAAATTTTGAGGGGAAGAAATCAAGCAGAGAAAATCTGAGCGACAGCAAACGGAGGAGGAAGGACAAGTTAATTCAGATGATTGGATTTTAGTTTTCCCAGATGAACTTTGAGGGGCAGCAAATGCTACTGGAGGGGCAAGAATGAGAGAGGAAACTTAGAAAATGACACGACGAAGAACGAGACGTTGGGATAAAGAATCCAAGGCACCAAACATGACCTGGCACTGCCTCACTGGCTCATTTAGGACAAAATTATAACTGCATTTAAATTAAATTTCTCAAAACCAGACATCCAAGTGTGACTTATACATATTTTATTTTCATTCATCACTGTTTCTGGGTGCTTACATCTACACTGCACTGGCTGCACATTTTCTGGAACGTGGCAGTTGATCTTAAACTCTCCTTTACGTTCCCTTCAGGCTGGAGATGTTGTGTCATCATCCATCACAGCAGCAGATCTATTTTTATCAAGCATTAACAAACGGGACGAACTCGCAGCAAAAAATTATTCTTTATATTATCACAAAATACTTTTCTTCATGGCTTTCCGGGGTTATACTGTGATAAACATTCTTTCTTCAGGAGTCCCTTTTTTTGCTTATTTGATTTGAGTCAGACTGAAATAGATGAAGTTGATTTAAACAGTTTTCCTGCTGCAGGAGATGTTCATAATTTTCTTTTAGAAAAGCTCCAATTTTGCACTTTTCTCTTTGAAGGCCCTTCATGAAAGACTTCAGCTGATAAAAATGATCAGGACCAAATAGGAATAAAGCAGCTGCTCTGACTTTGTTTGACTTAAGCTAAATTTGGGATGTTATTGTGCAAAAAATGGTTTTATGAAGTAAGAGATGAAAAATTTAATACAGTGAAAATGAAACAGGAAAAACTCCTGGCTTTTTTCTCCTTTCATGTTGAAAACATCTGATTCAGTTTCATCCCAGTTCAGTTAGAACCAGTTCCCCATTCAGTTCTTCCTGGTTAAAATGAAATGATTCTTCTTCATATTTCATCTAAGGCTCACAGATCTAACGCTTATTTATCCTTTTATGTCAGAAATAAATTGTAATTATGATATAGGTCAGGAAGTCATTAACCCATTAGCATAATAATTATGTCCTCATTCCGCATTTGAATGCTTTCACTGCCTGAAAGCAAAAATAATAGTAAAATCTGTAGTGTAGCACAAACCCATAACACTACATTTGGAAATGTGGCAACGCATTGAGGGTTGTGTGATGAAATCCTGATTCTGTATCAGCAGAAAATCAGTTGGAACGACTTAAGCTGCAGCTTCACTCCTTTTCTCCCGGCATGATTTGCAAACCCGTCTGGAGAAATGATCAAATGTTTGTGCATGGTGGGATGAACCCTCAGATTATTTAGATTTTAAAACGACAGCCTACATTTCTAATGTTCTTAGAAATCTATGTGGTCATAACAAAACATTTAGTTTTATATCAATGTTACAGGGAGTTCAATTTACTCATCAGGTGATTTTTGAGGTCAATTGGTTGGACTGTTTTTCTATTTTGGGGTGTCTGAGTACAGCGGGGTGAATGCAAATGCATGACATCCCCTGTCAGATTCTGTTTAAGAAGCAGTTTGAAAGCTGTCTGCTAGATTGTCTTGGTCAAGAGCAACGAAGTATGAAAAACATCCATAGACATTATTACTGGAGCCAAATGATGCTGAGAAAATGGCCATCCATCCATTTCATGGGTGGCTTTTTGTTGCTCTGATAACAGAATAAAAGAACTAATATTTGCTCCAAATAACTTTGCAGTAATCTAAATATCTAAAGTTGAGGCAAATTAAACCGACTCCAACTGAACCAAGAGCCTCCAGCGCCAGCAGAAACTGAGACAAACAAGTCAGAGTCCAGGAAGATGTGATAAAAATAGAGAGGAATGAGCAGAGCCGCGGTGGAGCCTCTGACGGTGCGGGGCTAATAGGCAAGCCTGGGGTCACTCTGTGGATTTCTCTCCGTTTTACATGATGGTTGGACCGAGGCGAGGGTTTGAGAGACATTAAAGTTTTATGATAGCTCCTGGTGAGGGCGACTCACTGTGAATTAACAGATCAGAGACGAAGTGCCTGCTGCAGAATATGACTGCGTGTGTCAGATAAAGTGGCTCCGTAATTGGACAAGACAGTTTAATGGCTTCGTTTTAGCCATTATGGGGTCAGCAAAGTGAGCGGGGTGAGGGTGAGTTTGCTGCAGGTGGAGCAGGAATGATGTGACCCGCTGTGACATGGCAGGTGAACAGGCCTGATGCACAAATTCAATTTCAGACCATCGACTACAAAGTCTGCTGCTGCTGTTATTGGGGTTTTTTTGTCGCCTGGTGTATTTGAAGTCTCTTTCCATCACCTGCTCGCCCACTTTGCTGTTGGAAAAGAGTTTTGTTTCTCACCCACACACCTGCACGTGCTCAGCCACTCACGCCTGCGTACATTAGGCGCGCGCCGCGCCGCGCCGCCACGGTTCCTCCGGCACGCTTCATGAACACGTCCTTTGTGTCGACGTCAGGAGCTAAACTCAAACTCCCACGTTTGATGAGAATAAACTTCGCGCAAACAGAAATGACACCCACACGCGCACACAGACACGCGGAGCCATCAGTCAGCGCGCGGCACTCCGCGCAGTTGGAGAGCAATCTTCTCCAGGCTTCGGACCACAGGTGGTAAAGCAAACAATCAGTTGTTCCCACCATGGTGTCAGAGCGGGAGGGAAAAACTTCTCCCACAGCTTCACTGACTCTCCAGTGGAAGTGCGGCAATAAATGCCTCCTATTTCTTTTTTTTATTTTTATTTTTTTGAAGAAGTGACAGCTTGAAAACTTAATAACGATGACAACAACATCAGCTGTCAGACTCATCAGGAAGAGGTGAATGTTAACACGCTTTTCTGCTGAGGACAGTTTTGATGAGTGACAGACTGAATGATGCCTGACTAACAGGAAGCTTTTGTCCAATCGCGTGTGAACAGATTAGTTTAATGGTAGACTGGTTATATGGAGCTCTTCCAGTTTTATAGAGCAGTCAACATCCTACATTCATCTGTCTGCTGGTTTACTTTATTTATTTATTTTTTACTTTAATTCTAGGCTGAGATGAAGCAATAGGAGCCGTTTGGTTTTCATCTGATCGGAACCGGTGGAGTTACTGACAGGTTCATGAGGTATAATGATCAATAGTTATTATTAGACTTTTTTCACATCATATATTTATATTGAATTGCATCCATTCCTACATATAACCATTGCTATTCCTTCTCACCACACTTAGAGGTGAGAAAACTAATATTTCAGGTTCTGCTTTTCATGCTTTTTTTTAGCAGAAGCTGCAGGATTTTCATGAATATCATTTTGAAATTCTTTTTATATGACCTGTAGGTTTGGAGTGAACACAACTCGGTTCATTTGGGCGACACTGGATCAGTGGGGAGAGTAGTTCTAATGAAAAGTGGGGGTGAAATTCCAGCTTCCTCCTGCCGCATGTCAACATGCCTCTAGGCAAGGCACTTCTCCCTGAGTTACCAATCGATCTGCGTATTGATGTGTGAATGTCTGTGTGTTTGTGAGTGCGGTTGGGCGACTGACTCTGGTGCAAAGCACTTTGAGTGATCAATACGACTTTAAAAATGCTTTAGAAATTCAGCCCAGGTTTCATTTATGAAGCTTTCTGCAGATCTTTGTGGCAGAATTTAGAACTTTCTAAAAGTATTTTGCTTCATTCACAAAATACTAACTGATATTTCTAAAAGGCTGTAATGATGTATTTGTTTTGTTTGTGAAAAATGAACTCATCAGTAATCAACAAACTAAAAACTCTTGGCTTTAATTTTCTCCTCAAAAGATTTGGATTCACTGCAAAAACACAAAAAGTACTTGGTAATATTTTTGTGTTTTTGCAGTGTTCTGCTTCTTTAACGCGCTCTGGCTCCAGTTACATGTCTTCTTCACTAATTCCATCTCTTCTAAGATCATTTTTTTATTTTGGTTTGACTCTTTGGAAGCATTTTGCTCGCTGCTCTTCCTCTTTTGTTTGCAGCCTGTTTTCCACACAGAGGCGTCAACAGAGCGGAGTTTATAACGAGATCACTTGTAAAAATAATGTAAAAATAACAACTGTGGGGTGAAACACAATCATTACTGGTTTTCTGACAACCGGACAAGAAAAAAAAATAAATTTTGTGACATAGATTTAATGTAAAGAAGTGAATATGTTAATTTTAACCAGAGAATGTGAGGGTTGCTGAGGGTGTGAACCCACAGCGGAGCTCAGACTGACAGGCAGCACAAATCTACAGGACGGAAACAGTTTTTGTGATTTTTTTTCTTCTTTTCTTTAGTTTTTCAGCACTGAGCTATTGACTTTTCTTTTCCAGATGGATTCAGTGATTTTATCAATTTTTCTTTCACCATAGATGGCATCAAAGTAAAAAAACACCCGTCTATATCAGCCAGGAAAGAAAAGGTCATTGTGTTTGCTGCTTTGAGCAAGTCTGAAGAAACTTTCTTATTTATTTTCTAAGGACACATTTTGAGTCGTCACTGCAGGAAAAGGTGGAAGCTGCAGAACAACTCGAGCTGGAGCTGATCTCTTCAAGTTTTATACTTTCAGATGAGAAGATGCACACAACTTCCTGGACCTCACCTGCACATTTAATAAAACCAGAACAGCTAAGTATCAGTAGATGGGTTTCTTCCAGTGTTTTTCAGCTGTCCTACATTAAATATGATCATTAAAATCAGCTCCAGGTTTGGATGTTGGAGCAGCTGCAGCTCTGAAGGTGGAGTCGTCATTTATTGGTCCAAACTCCAAACCGAACTGCTCTCCTTGTGTTTCATGCTGCTCCTGTTGCATTGTGTTCACAGTAGCAGAATCCACTGAAATAAAGGCATCTGATTCATTTTTAAACTTCACCTGCTGCAGGAGACAAAAAATGATCAAAGTGTTCCATTAGAACTGACCGTTGGCCTTTTTTGTTACATTTATTGATGGAAATCAGTACGTTCTGTTATTTTCTCAGGATCAACGTTAAGCATTTATCTTTTTCATCTTTGAAAAAGGTCTGAAGCTTTTGAGATCTGTATACTCTTAATGGAGTCAAAAAGGCACAAAAGCCCCTCAAACTCTCTTTGTGCTGACAGAACCTACAACATTTTTAAATGAAGGATTTTCTTCCAGCTCAGGTCAATCTGTACTTTTCCTTTTAATTGATTTCTTTTAACTAACCATGAAGTCAGGGTTCAGTAATAAAAGAACTGAGCTGCGGCACCTGGACGCACTGAAAGCCTTCAGCTTTTTTAGCGTCACTTTTTGATTTGACATTTCAGCAAATGAACAAAATAATGACATAAGAAGCAGCTGCATGTACAAGCAGCTGATGCAAATGTTGCATGCATAAAATCTGTCTGCAGGTCTGATTAATTAAATGTTTTTCTTGCCTTCACTTTAAGAACTTTTTGTGTGACAACAGGCTGTTTCTACTCCAATTTTGTCCCACTCTTGGAAGTTTTTAAAATGACGTGCAGGAACTGCAGTTATTTTTAATTGTGCTACATCTGTAACGTAAAGATATGTTTATTTTGTATTTATTTATTCATTTCAAACATTAATTTTACTGATTATCTTGAATTTTGAAGTCATTTAGAGTCTTCTTGTCGTCTCTTCTCTTTCCGCTGCCTTCCAGAAAAGCGTCATGTATGTTTTTCTTTTTCTCACCATGCAAACAGACGTTGGGGCCAGAGATCCAGCAGTTGTTTCTTCTCTTTTCTCATTTTCTTGATCTTTCCTCGCTGCGTCCTTCAGGTGAATTTTCCTGCTGTGAAGATCAGCAGCTGAAACATACAAGGTTGGCAACAGTTGTTTCTCTGAAGCTGTTGATGATGTTTGGCGTTGTAATCAGTCTGCTCTTTATGACCTTGAGCATCACACTGATAAAAAACATTTACATGTACAATAAAAGAATCAAATGTTATCAGTTGGAAGCTTCTTTCCCTCATAAATCCATAATGTTGTATGGATGTTCTTAGTTTTCTCACTAACGTTGCATGCAGTTAGATACATGTTCTAGTGTGAAATTGAGCTGAAGTGTTTGCAAAATATCTAAACAAAAGCTGAAAGTACAGAGTGATTCCACAGTTTATCTGGTCATAAATCCAACATCTCAGCTTAAATATTAAAGCAGCGCTATGCAGTTTAAACTCAACGCAATTAGTTTTTTATTTAAAGTTATTGAAGCTGAGCAGCAGGTAAAATATGCAGCAAGATTTTCAGATGTGGGAGAAAGTAGTGAAGACAAGCAAAGGTGAAGAGGAAGGCCAATTACTTTCTCTGAGGTTACCTTTAATGTTCTCTTTGAGAAGTTGAAAACCTGCAGCTGAATATCGGTGGGGCTGTCAAATAGCATTTTGAGGAAATGTAGGAACAAGCAGCAGTAGATCAGACAGGCTGGTGGCAGGTAGGCAGACCAAAAGGAAAAATTACAGCTCTAAATGTCTCCTGGAGCGCGGTGAATGTTTCACAGCCATTCTTTTCTGCAGACCACGGCTGAGTTTCTGAAAGAAGATTTCTCTCTTTATGCTCTTTTTTTCATCTGTTAAAACAAAAGCTGATCTCCTGGCAAACCAGTTGATAACCTTTGGATTCTGGAAGCATCCAGACACCAAACCAGTTAATTATTCTGCTCTGGTTGGTGAAATGGTTGAAAAGGATTTTTTGGTCTGAGTTAGTGTGGGTGTCGGGTTTTGTTTCCAAGTACACTTGATGTTGTTGTAACGACAGACTTCTCTTTTTCTCCTCCACTTCTTTCCTTTTTCTCACTTTGTGTGTTAGTGTGTTTGAATTGAAAATACAACAGAAATGCTGTCTGTTGTTACGCCGTTGTTGCTGCCAAGGCTTGAAATCATTATCTGATAATGAAAGTCGATCAGACAAATCACACAGTCTGCTTCTGAAAAGTAGTGCGACGTGCCGCTGAGGATTAAACATGTCTGTAAGGAAGCAAAGAGGGATTTCTGGGTAAATTACCAAATGAAACTGTTTTATTCTCTTCTCTGATGTTAAACTGGCTTAAAATCCATAAATTAAAAGAAACAAACTTGTATAATATTTATAGAGATTATGAATGTTAAACTGATTGGAGCTGTTTGCTAGTTTTATCTTCAACACTGCCAGATTCCTGAGCCTGACTGATTCTGAAAAATGACCCCATCCCAATGAAATAACCACTGATGCATGATTGACATCCCATAAACTATGACAGAGTAGAGAGTCAACAGTGTTTTGCTCTCCAAAATATTCAGAGGGGAACCCAGATGTCAGCAACTAGTGGGAACAAGTCTGGTCCAAGTTTGGGAAGAGCTTCAGCCAGCTGGCCGGCAGGGTCAGGGAGACCCTCTAAATCCTCAGATTCTGCAGAGGATTAAGGCGACACATGGTGCACCGGCCCTTTAAGAAGTTCTCCCAACCTCCACCTGCATTTCCCAGAACTCAGTGAAACCCTGTCAGGGTCAGTTATCAGTTCCTACTAAGTTTGATTTTAATTTTATCCATGATATTTTTGCCATAATATTGCCATTATTTGGTTTGATTTTGCTGCATTTTTACCCAAATGATAATAATAAAAAATTAAATTAACATTTTAAATGGATATGCTGCTTTCTCTAAAATAAAACCTACAGTCATTAAATAGCTTAAAGTATTCTGAAATCCAGCTTGTTTTTTTTTTTTTAACACTTTAGACTCTTGCTAAACTTGTACCTTTTGTTATATTTCTCATGAAAGTAGATTTATCAGTAGGAACCAAACTGAGAATTAAATGTTTGAATCTTACAGGTGAGGTTTTCAATGAGGTGTGCAGCAAACTGATTGATATCTTTATTATGAAAAGGGTGGAAAGGTTGGCAGAAGATGGAGAAAAGAAACGGCTGTGATCTGTAGGAGGAGTGGGAATAATCCAAATCCTAAAAGGAGAAACAGGATTAGAGAAGGACTGCAAATACCTGAGTGATCACCTGACTAGTACTGAAGGAGGAATGCTGGGATCAGAGCTTACAGAGCAACATGTCTGCTGCTTGATCAAAGTGATCTCTCCTCATCACCCTGAGTCCCAACATGGAGCTGATTATTCATCCTGTCGCCTCGTCATCAGACTGGAGCAGCGACATTAAGCTCTATCTTTTTTATTTTAAATTAACTTTAGTTACAGCTGAAAATATAAAGCTTTGACACAACAATGCACATTAGACGCCGATAAGAAACAAATTGTCCTATAAAAAACTTCTCATAATATAGAGTCATACTTTATGTCAGTTCATGATGCGGCAGAAACATTATATTTGGTTAAAATCTTTGCAAAGTGTTTTCAAATACAAATTTGTACAGATGGTATGAATAAAAAGAGTTTTATTTCTCTGGGTTTTCTGTTTATAATGTCTTTTTGATTTTCTCTTTGTTTTCCTGACATGTTAGATTAGATCATTTCCTTTGGGATGTGTTAGAAAAACTGAACACATGGTTCCTCTGAAGCAGCAGTTGGGCTTAATCTGACTTTAAGTCCAGTCAGATAAAAACTGAATAAGCATTTGAAACAAATATGGATTTAATTACTGATGCGTGTGCATGTTGGATTGAATTAAGACTGAAGTATTTTTTTTTTTTAGTCTCATGAGTGAATGCAACATCACTAATCTCATCCATCTACTAATGTATATGAACTTCCACCAGCTCCTCTCAGTCTGCAGAGTGTGTGAATGCATTAGAGCCTTCATGCAGCTAATACATGATGTGGGCTCTGATGGATGCACATTAGCTTCATATATAATGGTTGGTTGTGCATTAGAGCCTGCATGCAGCTGCATCTGCTGTTTGCTGCATCTGTTGGTCGTCATGTAGACACTTGGTGGTGGCAGCATCCAGGTGTGGAGATTATTTCCTTTAGCAGCAACAGGGAAGCTGGTCAGACCTGATGGTGGCTAAATTGATGTAGCTAAATACAGGCGGATACTGGAGGAAAACCTTTTGGAAACCACAAAAGATTTGAGATTGAGGTGAAGGTTCAGCTTCCAACAGGACAATGATCTGAAATCTATTCAATGATCCATTTAATCTGACTGAGACACTTTGTAGTGGAAAAATGCCACAATCTGGAGGCTTTTCACTGCTGGTAGAGCGAAAACCCATGATGTCCATCTGCAACTGCAGAGAACTACAAGGTATGGGCTCAGTTTTCAGATTATTATCCGTAATACAGTTTAAAAACTGCTCACTCTCCACTGTCCTCCTTACAATCTCTACTTTATGTTGCCTTACCACTTAAAAAATATCCCAATAAAACATATTCAGGTTTGTCAGGTGGTGCAGTACTCTTGCAGGGTGCTGTATTTTTCATAACTCTGTGTTTGAAGGTGTAACTTTCCCTGCAGCCATATCTCAGCCTCCAGCTTCATTGCCAGTCATGCAGCGAAACAGAACCAGCCGAGAAAGCGGGCTGGTCTTGTGATTTCTGAGACGCCTGCAGAGCGAATATAAGAATGTTTCTAACCTTAATGAACACTCTCCTCAGCCTAGACCTTTAGCAAAGGTCAAACTTATCTTTAAACTACTTTAATTAGGCCACATCTATTTATTCCCTCTGAATTGGATTACTGTAATTCATTACAGGTTGGTATGGTGCAGCTGATACCGCAGTCTTGGCTCTTTCAGAACCTGCAGTTTCACTGGAACATGCCTGATCTCCATGTCTGGAGCAGGATTAATTACACAGACCTGCTGGTTACCTACCAGCACTTTAATGGCCTCACAAACCCGTCTGTCAGGCGGTTCTTTCTCTCATTCCAGGTTGGGCTCAGCAGCTGAGATTGCTTTAGTTTGGGCCTTAATGGTTTTTAGAAGTTCTGACAAGAAGATTTGAATTGTGGTCTAATCAGGCCGTTTTAGTTACAGCTGCAGCAGACCAGAAGAATCTCCTCCAAATTAGGTTTTGTCAGTGTTTTAATCACATCTAAAAACATAGATCCACTAACTGCTTTTCTCAGATTACATTTGGGCTCCTGATTATTTGTCTTCATTATGGCTGCTGAGGGGATAATCAGCATTTGCATGCTGTTTCTCCAAACTTAATGGATTAAAATGCAGAATCCTTTTCTACAAAGCAGTTTTTTAGTTTCACTCTTGGGGGCTTGGATACTTTTAAATGTAGTTTTACTCTCAATAAGTTGTAGCTCGTAATTTGTTTCATTGCAGCCTTTTGGTCAACTGCTATTTCTTTAAACATATAAATATATTATATATATAGCACAGAAAATACAACCGAACAGACAAACATGTGAGTCTAACGCTGGAGAGAGAAATGGTTTGTGTTCTTTTACCAAAAACAAAAGAGAAATCCTAAAACCACTAAAATCTGACTCTTTTCCATTTTTTTAAATATTTTGCGGAGAAGAAAGTTGTGCTTTTGGCTTCTTCTGAGGTTTTAGTGTCATTTCCCTCAGTAGTTCTTGGTGCAGCGCCACCACAGGCGAGGAGGGGGAACAGGTTGTTCAAATGATTTGGTTTGTTTCACACAGTGAAGCACAGCAGCTGAAATGTAACAAATGTTGCAGTTTTGGTCCCAATCGATCCGAGTCTACCAGACTATCAGGTATAAAAACACCCTAAAGCCCATATAATCCATTTTCTTTGTGTATGAGACATGCAGACAACATATTGCGATATAATCACTGTAACATAATTTTCCTCTTGTGTAGAATATTCGTCTTACTGAGCTGTAAAAACCGCACGTCGACAAGATGACTGGTTTCCAAAAGGCGGGTGACCCAGTGGAAGAGCCTGGTAGAGAAAATGTTGCATTATGGGCCGTTTGTGGCAGTTTGCCGGCTGTTAGGCTCCGAGCGAGTGTGTGGCAGCTCAGACACTAATTTGTGGCCCAGCAGTTAGAAAGATGACTGGAGAATCCCACTGAGACCCGCTGGAGGTGTTTTTGTGGCTCCACACGGATAACATCGCTGTTTAGATTGTCTAGGTGTGTTTTGGTTTGTATCATTATGGCGAAGGCAGAACATTATCCGCACATTATGTGACAGAACAGTTTGCTGTGTGCTCTGCATGTTGATGTAACAATGCAAATGTAGCATTATATAGTTTTACTTATGTATTCCTGAGCTGCTGCTGATAAATGTATTAGATTTAATTAAAGCACCATTGTTTGGAATCCTAATCGTCTACTTTGGTTGAAAGGAGATATAATAGGTTCCAGTCTGTGATAATATTTAGTCAAAACAGCAGAAATACAGTTCCAGTTAAATCTTCAGAGTTTTTTTAGGTGGAGTAGGTTGGATATGTTCATCACTTTGCGTTTCACTTTCTTTATCCCAGGTTTGTGCTCTGGTTCTGTTTAGTCATCCTTAGTGTTTTCTTGTGTCATTTCTGGTCAGTTGTTGACCAAATGTTTCCAGGAGAAGCTCTTACTCACCCAGTTATGCTTTCACACACAGCTGGTTCTTATTCCAACCTCTGAGTCGAACCCATAATTTACAGTTCTTTGTTGGTTCTTTAGTCCTTTGTATGATTCGTGTTGTTTCCTGTTCATTTGGTTAACATTGTTTTTGTCCTACTGCTTTTAAGTTCTTATTTGCACATTACCTTCCTCTTGTGTTTGGGTCCTTTAGCTCCCAAAGATTCCAACCATTTACAAAATGGTTGGATATACACAAATGAAAACATGCAAACCTTTATAGTCCTTCAGCTTCTTCACATAAACTATATATACTAATTATATAAACTATATTCATCGTATTAATGTGTGATGAATTGATCTTTCACATAAAATCCCAATGAAAGACAAATGTTTGTGGGCAAAGTTCACTTTTATAAAGAGTTTAGCAAGGCGCTGCTGTATAATAAGTTTAACATGGTGCTGCTGTATAATAAGTTTAACATGGTGCTGCTGTATAATAAGTTTAACATGGTGCTGCTGTATAAGAGGAATGTAGATCAGCTGTTTTACAGGCTTGTCCAAAAATCAGCATTTCAAATGTAATCCAGAATTTCACGTGGGAGAAAAACAAATCTTGACTTGGAAAGTTTTTGAAGACTTGTTTTCTTTTGCCACCAAAACGACATAGATGTACAATTTGTTGTTAAGATTTAAGACTATTTGCCTCTACAATCGCTCCAGAAGTTAATCACTAAATGTTTTTGTGTTTTTCTGTCCTTGCTCATACAGGCTCGTTGAAGTGCTGTTGCCCAGCGTTCAAAGGGCTGGAGGCGGGCACAACCTGGACAAGTCTTCACTCAGGTGAGACAATGCACACATTCACACCTGCAGGTGATGCTGAACCTCTGGTTCCCCTCAGGTTGATGTTTCTGGACTGTGGGAGGAGGTCGGGTCACCTGCACAGACGGGCAGCAACATGTGCCAAATTCAGCAGAGAATTGGAAAACTTTTTCTTCGACTTTGCTCCTTTTCTGTAGTGAAACCCAAAGAATATTAGAATCTGCTGTTCCCAGCAAAAGTACAAGCTGACCTCCTCCTGTAAAAAATAACTTTGACACTTTTTAAAACCTTTTTCAGACTGCAGTGAATATGTGTTTGACTGGTAGAGTTACTTGAAAATATGGTTTTTACCCACTTCTTCTTTTCTTTTCAGCACTCATTCTCCCTGAAAAGACGGGGGCTGAAATACCTGAGCAGATAGTTGCTGGAGCTGTAAGGAGCAGAAATGCCTGAGAAAGTCGGGTTGCTGTCAGCTCCCGCTTCCTGTTGAGGTAAGGTCTTCTCCCATTCAGCTCGGGTCGCTGCGCTGCACTGCTTTACATCCCGAAGGAAACAAAACTACCACCGTAAACGTGCTTGCATAAGAACTTGTTTATTAAATCACAGTATATTCCCCTGTTGCATCTCTTGCTCTTCTATAAGCCAAACTGGAAAACACTGCAGTTGGAGTGGTTAATTTGTATTCTTCCCAAACACCTCTTTAACATTTTAAAGCTCTGGCTCACAGTCAGAAATGATAGATGCTGTAGGGATATAATGTATTAGATCTTCTCATCTATCTTGTTTGCTCGAGCCATCAAGTTCTGCGAATGGCAAATAAATCTCATTTATTTTGAAGCATCAAATATCTTAAAGAATACTAATCTCTGTAAGTATAAAACGTGACTGCTCCCTCAGAGTCGGCCCACTCCTTTATTTACAGTTCTAGCATATAAATTATGGCGTCATGGAGGTCATTAATTCTCATCCTCTGTGCAGGATTTAACAAGTCCTGGCAGGTGGTCTTTGCATGTTTGGAATAAAAAAATATGATTTGAATACAAAATAATTTTGCATCTGCTTGAGAAACGTCCACTGGTTCCAAAGTGTAGAGAGAATGAGCCAAGTTAAATTATATTTTGACATATTAATCTGTCAAAATTGATCTAACCTTGAGAGATCTCCATCACATACTTAAATAAGAAATTAGATTCTTGTATAGAGTTCAGGAATTAATTTAATATGGAACCGGTCAAAGACGATTAAGATCCAGAAGATGATTAAAGAAGAATCACCAAGAGCTAAAAATCATAGAAATGAAGACAAACTTTAAGTATAGATCCTGTCTTGTTCAGTTTGGTGTTCCACAAGGTTTTGTTTTGGGGCCATTATTGATTGTGCTGCATCTTCTCTCTCTTGCTCCCTTACTGTATGATATTTACTATTATTGCTCTGCAAATGATATCCAATTAACCACAAAAAATCTTTAGTGTGATTTGCAGAATTTGTCCGAATAAATATGGGAAAATACAGAAAGAGAAGAGAGAAATACCCACAAATCTGTATATATTTTATCTTCTAAATGACATTTCATAAATGCACATTTTTCCCAGATTAAATTAAAAAACATCCATAACTCATCTTTTTGCTTTATTTGCTTCTCTGTAGCCAATCAGAGGTGAAGTTGTATTTATTTAAGCCATAAAAATCATCTTCTTCCAACTGTTCATTAAAAAAACACTCACACTGCAACTGGGCCTGTTTCACATTTAAATGAGTTGTTATAGGTGAAAGGTCAAATCTAAGATGTTTATGTGCTCCACAAGGCTGAAAGCATATCCATATTTGTCTCATTTCCTTTCTTACTCTCAGCTGTAGTTGTTCCCACAGTTGCTGGTAATGATGTGAAATCAATACCTTGATTTTTCTGCAGCTTCTCTGCATCGATGCGTTCCGCTGATTTTTATTAACTCGGCTTATTAATGTAGAACACATCATGAAGAGTGGATCTGCACTGCTGTCTCCAGGGAATATTAATTATGGATATTGGTTTATGTATCAGTATACTGCTGCAGATGCCTACAGCCTGCTGTTCTCAGCTTCAGCAGAGTGCAGAATTTATCCGCATAAAGATGGGAAAATACAGAGAGAGGTGAGAAACACACAAAAAGGCGAAAAAACGACTATAGTGGAAAACTGGAGAGGGTGTGAAAATCTAAAACAATGACAACATGATGGAGCAAAAGGGAATATATTATACATTTTAGATGAAATGCAGAACAAATAAAAGATAAAGCAGCTAAATATTTCAGAGGCGTTACCTGACAGCGATGGTTCTGTTGACGGGCGACTTTCACATTAATAAGTTTAAACTTTGGGGTTTGATGGTGAAAACATTAAACGGTTTGTTTTGTTTTTCACCACAGCAAATCTATGTTTAAAAGTTAAATCAAAAGAACTTTGTTTTAGATTTTCTGAAACTCGTTAAAATCTCTTCAGGGGTTTGTTTTTGTTTATCTGCTCAGATTTTTGTTCAGTTTTCTTTGGTTTCTGTGTCTCTTTGAAGAGTTTGGATTATTTCTCCTGTCGTTCTCCTTCATTAAAGTGGAAAGCAGGAGCAGGGAACGTCATCATGTGTCTTCTTCTGCTTCTTGGAACAAAGTGGAGCTTGTTTCCAGGCCCGGATGGACTCCACCAGGCTGCCTTTTGTCTTTCATCGTGTCTTTTGTGTTCAGAGACAATAGTGAATTGGATCTCAGACTGTAGGGTTGGAGAGGAGGAGTTCTGGTTTGGGGATTCTCAGGTTTCATATTTACTTTTTGCACATAATGTGATTCTGTTGGTGTCTTCAGCTGGTAAAAAGTGGTTAGAGATGAGAGGCAAATTCTGCAGATCCGAGGCCAACTGGTTCTCAACTGGTTCTCAACTGGTTCTCAACTGGTTCTCAACTGGTTCTCAACTGGTTCTCAACTGGTTCTCAACTGGAAAAGCATGGCAGGTGGCAGGTTGGAGGTCAGGCTTTTCCTGCAGTGGAGGAGTTTGAAGGTGTTTTTCCACAAATTTGTAACATTTGTTACATTTTCAGCTGCTGTGGTTCACTTTCACACTGCACTATGTTAAACAATCCAAACCCTTTGAAGAACCTGTTCTCCTCCTCGCCTGTGGTGGCGCTGCACCAAGAACCACTGAAGGAAATGACATGAAAAACTCTGAAGAAGACAACTTCCTTTTTTGTGAATTAAAAAAAAAAAAATGGAGAGGCCTCGGATTTTCCCAGTTGTAGGATTTCTCTTTTGTCTTTGGTAAAATACAATGAGACATTTCTTCTTCTTGAGGTAGACTTGTGTGTTTGTTTTGGTCGCATTTACCCAGAATGCCCTGCACTACAGTTCACCTTGATGTCCTGTGCATAGTTCTTCAACACACTATCAAGTTTGTTAAATAAATTACTTTTCCAAGAAGTTCCTCTCTTTAAATTTCAAACATCAGATACAATAAATGACTAAAAAGTGAGTCAAAAGCAGAATAAACTGAGTTGTTTTCAACATGCATCACACGGCTTCCATCCCCAATTGCATTTTCATGACAAATGTTGCTCCATTTAAGAAGAAATAAACAAGCTTTCCAATGATGCAAGATTTGAATATCACGAAGCGTTATTACAACACAGAAGTAATGAACCAAACACAAATTTCCATATCTGAATGTGCTGCTCTTTGTCTCATTTTTTGTTTTGTGTTACCAGAAAGCAGAAAAATGTAGCAGTGTGTAAGAGCACGGCTGCCGCTGTCAGTCAGTCTGCAGGTCTGAGTGAGCTCTCAGCAGAGGAGGTGGTTTCTATTCAGAGTAAACTCAGCAGCCGACCTGAGCAGAGCACTTTGTTCCTGCTATGTTTTAAGTGAGATGGTGATGTTATGTGAAAGCCTGACCAGATTTTTACCAAGACTGTTTTGTTTACGGATCGTCATGCATGAAGTTGTGCAGTGAGTCGTCAGTCTGAAAGTCTGCTGAGTCTTCCCTTGTTCACGTCTCAATTCTTTTACCTCCAGTAAGTTTTCTTCCTTCAGCCTGATTGGTTTCACTCTATTTGTCCTGCGTTCCTGTGTGTTCATTTAAGCCCTTCTGTTATCCTGTGTGTTTAAGTCCCTTTTCTCTAGTTATGATATATATCTAGTGAGTCTGTTTAAATAACTATTCTTAATCAGCTTAATCTGAATTAGATGACTGCCTGGACAAAACAAATGTAAAAAAAATGTAATTATCTTCTATTTGATAATCACTGCATGGGTGATTATCTTTTATCTGGCAACAAGTTAATTAACCCCAACTGATGTAATAATTATCTTCTCATGCACAAAGCATCCAAGGAAATTGCAGAAACTAATAAAAAACTGTAAGGAAAGTGGGGATCCATGGTTTTCTCTGGGACGTTTGGTGGAATCCAATCGAGTCAAAACAACAGTAGAATTCAAGACTGTGTTTAATTGGGTTCAAAACATTAAATCCTACCAAGTATTTTTGGTCTAGTATCTTATACTTAACAAAAAAAACTCAACATGCATAACAAAAAGGCTTAATCAGAAATATAAAACTGTACTGCTGTCTGTGAAAAAACAAAATTTTTAAAATAAAACCTCATATTACAGGGTAGCAGATCTGACTTAGATGCAAGAATCATTAAACACGTTACTAATAAATATTAGTAATTCTGGACCAAACATTGTATCCCTACAAACTCAGCAGGTGTGAATTAAAGTCAGCTGTCTCCCCTCTGCTCTCATTTGCCGACAATAATTACAGCAAGTGTTTCTAATTACCTTGACAAAGATGAAGTGAAGGATAAGCTACACCTTTAAAAACGTTATTCACCGGGGAAACCTTCTCCAGCAGCACATGTTTCCCATCATGCACGGCCTGCTTCACATCCATTCACACCTGCTTCCTGTGAGCTCTGCTCCCAGCTGGCTGCTGGGACACGCAGCCAGTTAAGATGCACCTCTGGTTAACAGCTGAGGGAGACGGCGACCTTGATACGTCTCCCTGCATTACTCCAGCGCTGCGTTACCAGTAAAGAGTGCTGTAACTCCATTACAGAATCACACCTGTTTACAAGTCCCAGCTCCGGCGGAGATAAATGAAATCAATACGCCGGCTCCTGTGCAATTTCTCCAGCGCTCTGCGGTCTTCAAGTTTATATCATCGCACATCTTCGCAGCCCAAAGCTGATTATAAAGCAGGGTGCAGATCTGCTTACTTGAAAGATAAGTAATTATATGTAGCAGAGTGCGGTGTTGGTGGAGTAGAGATAATGTAAGTCTGTAATAGTTACAGTAAACAGAGAGGAAGGCCTGACAATCAATGTGTGTCATAAAGCTGGTAATGGCAGGGAGGAGCTTCACAGGAATCTCTTTGTCTTCATTTTGCTGAGGCGTGAGAAGAATCAGCAGAACCGCAGGAGTTTTACTGCAGTTCTATCTTAGCCTGACATGAATCATGGGGTGGATTAGATTATTGGGTTATTTTTCCTCCAATCCAGAGTTATTCTAAAGGATTTAAACGTTTCAACTGCAAGTGATTCTGGCTTGCAATCGGCTGGGCTTCTTTAGATTCAAACTTTTTACTACTTTGAATAATTAATTGAGCTTAATGAGGATCAACTGTATGTGCGATTGAATTGAAATGATTTTTGCAAAGTGAGACGACATTGTGAATTGGCGCTATGTGATTAATCAGAATAGAATTGAAAATAAATAAATTGGATTTATTATAAACTTCTGCTCTCTTAAAACAAATGTGTTGATTTTCACTGCTGGTTTCGCACCAGATTTAGCTTAAGCTAGTTTTTTATCTGTGCTGTCAGTCTGCTGTGACTCACTGCCATGACATCAACAATAAAAAACATTTTTCTACAAGGTCAAATGATCACTTTTTTAGCATGTTTTGACACAATAAAGTGTCTGTATACACATTTAAATAATTTTATCGCAATAACTGTGTTGAATTGTTAGTGGAGGAAATGTGTGAAATTGAACACAATGTGTCGTCCTGATATAGACATGCTATCATGTTGGGTTTGACATAATTGATGTTGATATTAATGCATCTTTTTAAAGCTGCTAGTTCTCAACAGATATGTGTTGATGATGGAATATGATGTGCGGACAGGACAGCCTCCTGGTTAACTCATTAATGCTCTCATTGGTCAGCCTGGCAGTTGCCGTGGACGACCACCTGTCGGTGGGTCACCTGGCTGTGGAAAAATTCACCAGTTCTTTCCAGTAAGGACCTGATTCCAGAACTGGACTTGTTTAGTACTGGGACCCGACTGGTAAAAAACAAACAAAAAAAAAACAACCTTCCAGTAGAAACCGCAGCAGTCTCATTTGTGCTGACTTGGCTGCAGATGGAGACAGAACAGAACTTTAAACACAAACCCACCCTCATCAGAACCAAACTAGACCAGTTATCTGACTAAATAAAGTACAGAACGTTCTGGTGGTCGGGACGGAGACGAGGCTAAAGTATTTATCTTTTAATCAAGCAAATTCTCTGCTGACACTCCAACTTTGAAGAGCCACAAAGTTTGTTGAAAGCACTTTTTAGTTGTCAGTTTTATGGTGTAATTGGTCATGGATAAAGATCAGCAACCGCACACTTCCACACTCTGTGTTCTTGGAACGACTTTCACAGGAAGATTTAAAAACAAACTATAAATCACCATGGTGCACATTTCTGTATCTATAATTCTAATGATGATACGGAGAGGCTGTTTTCAGTTGTGCCAAAGCAAAGCACTCGACGGGAGACACATGCACAAGAAGCAGCCTAATGAGACGACAAGCAGCATCTGAAGCCCATAAGCACTTCTCTTAGATTGCATTTCGCTCTTATGTTGTGTCAGAAGCAGCAGGCTCCTGCTGATTGGAGATAACAGCGGCGGAGCTGCTGTAAGAATGTCTTATAAGGTAGATTTAACTCGAAAAGAGGAGGAACATAAACACTTTTCACTGGAACCTCCTGTCCTCTGGGTTTCCTTGTTAACTGCTGGCTCTGTGTGGTCATGTTACAGCGGCGCTGCGTCGGTGAGCACTGAGGATATGAAAAATTGTCAGGATAGCGGCGCTCCAGTGCAGATGAGACAGGCTTGTGTGCAGATCTAGCACATGTAATTGTGAATGCTTCTCCTGAGAGCTGACACTGCTGCCAGCATGTTTTGATAATACAATTAAGCTGTCTTGCAGTAGTGGTTTCTGAAATGGTGGCGCTGACAGGATGTATTTATAAAAAGTCGTCTGAATTGGGCACATTTTGATGGTAATTTGTTGGAGATAAAAAGCTCTAAATTACTCACTGGATATTCTGACAGGTGGCTTTGACTTAAAAGACTGTTTAGGAATACATTTTCCTCTTTAAATGCCTTCAAACTACCATTTTCCTCCTAGAAAAACATGTCACTTATGAATATTGCGGGCTGCCTCTCATGTACAGTTCACTGTCCTTATCATTATTACCTCCTATCATGCATATTCCCTCCGCTGGTAATCTAACAACATATTTCAGGGAGGGAAACCACAGAGGCGTTGGTGATTTCATGTGTAAACATTTTAATACTTCATAACAACGTAAAGTTTGATTCATTTCCAATATTACATCATTTTGGCCGAGAGAATTGTCCAAAAAGTTTAGGTCAGATAACATTCACTTGAACTAGATTGTGTTGGTTGCAAACATCCCACCTTTTTGTCAAATCCCTTTTTTGTTTGAGCGACATTAGTTGTGTTTCCATTGACCTGATAATTGTGCAAATGGGAATTCCAAAAATATATTTTTTTAATGGAAGCACAGCAATTTTGCTAAGACTCTTATTTTTTGTTAAAGTTTTTGCACTAGGATGAAGTATTTCTTATTTTTGGCTGTTGTGAAATTAGTGTATTTCTTCTAATGCAATGGAAACATTTTTTGTGTCACATGAGTCACATAAAGAACAATTTGATGTTAATTCTGGTGGAAAAGAAGAAGAAGTTGAAGGTATGAAGATGATGGTGTGGCATGTTTTTTAAAAAAAAAGATTTATCACTTGAACAAGATTATTCATGTGTGATTTTAATTGCATTTCTTAATTAATGGAAACACCACAATTGTGAAATTGTGTGTTTTTGACATTAGTGGAATATCAACAAAGTTTTTCTCACATTTGCAGTGGGAACACAGCTACCTTGTTTGTAAGTTCAGCTCACATTAAATCTGGGTTCATCTCCTCCACCTCTGATTCTGTTTCTTGGATGGTTTCATCCCTCCGTCCCTTTTCTAATTCTGGCCAAATCTCTGTGTTTCCCTCCTCACTGTGACTTTCTCTGCCAGAGTTAATTGTTTTCTGCCTCTTTTCCTCCTTTGTGTCGTCTGTTTGATGGAATCGGAGAAGCTCTCATTGTCTCTGCTGCGGGGAGGATTGGGATGGCAGGGATACGGATGAGAAGCCAGAGGCTGACTTCGTCTTCAACACACACACACATACACACACACACACACAGTCTGTGGAGATAACAGTGATGCATGTAGTTGGAAACATTCAAACATGCCTTTACAGACCCACACACAAAGCGCAGCAGCCTGATGTTTGCTCTCTGATTGACCCTGAGACACGGCTTGATAAACATGCGTGATCAATGCGCCCACCTCCACCCAGACGAGCCACTTTAATCTGTTCTCCAAACGATGCTTCCTTCCCTGCAGTGCTGAGCCAGTTTTTCTATTTATGGAGAGCTGCTGAGCTGATGTGAGATGATCGGAAAGCGCCTCACTCCCGTTGTGAATCTCCTTGACGTGTGTGTGCGTGCGAGTGTGTGTGTGTGTGTGCGGAAGCTGGCATGTTTACAAGTGAGCTTTTGAAATTGTCCAGGTGTGTACGTGCATATGAGCTTGATTTTAGGTTTGTGCTATTCAGTGTGTGTGTGTGTGTGCTTGCATTATGGGTGGAGGGGACATCCACCGGAGCCAGCCTACAGAGAGCAGATGTGCTTCCAGTAATGACTAAATAAAGATGCAGGGAAGCACCGCCAGCCAAACTAATCAACGCCTTGAAGTGAACAACTTTCCTGACAGAGACGGGACTGAGGCTTCCAGTGTTTGTGACTGAACAGACACATCGGCTGCTGTTTAGGCCCCATGTGTGTAATAAGAATAGACACACTCTCTGATATTACGTTTACTTCTGTTTGGCTACATTATTTGGTCTGTGAGTTAATAACACGCCGACATATGGTGTGTTTCCAGAATCAACGGTGGATTTGTGGCCAAACATTAGAACTGCATTAAGGTCGGATTACTGCATTGTGCAACTCTCAGCTTAACTTTTAGCTGCTGTGCACAGAACAGGCGTCGTCCTCAACTGATTTACACACTGTGCTTTATTTCACCATGCGCCTCCTGTCCTCTAACTACATCAGAATTAAATGAAAAAGTCAACGTCGTTCCTTCACCTGACGGCCCTCGTCTTGTTTTTTTGGCAACAACAACTTTCCAAAGTCTTTGAGAAGTTTCATTGAAAGCACCTGCTAATGCTGGCAAATATACAACCCCCTCCCCAACTGTTTTCTATTTAATAACTCTCACTGGGGGAAATTTGTCATCAATCCAAAGTGGCGTCAAAGAGATGAAAAGCATCCTGTAGAAGTGTCTCTGGGAATTATTGATACTGTTTCAAAGATGCAATCAGGTAATTTGTTGCGACATTTTGTGGTTCAGTTGCCACAAAATGAATCATGTGAGGATACTGACTCATTGCATTTAACGACGCTGATACAGAAGCAGCTTCAAAAGGCTGAAAAGCTTTTTGAGTGGAGTTAGGAACATGACCACCATCCAGGGGAGCTAAAATTGTCTCCCATCCAGCACTCTACTTTATAAACATCATTTAGATTCAAAAGTTAAATTGAGTCCATTTGGAGTCTCACTCAATTTGCAAATGATGTAAATGTAATGTCCAGCCATGGAAAGAATCTATGATTCTGCAAAATGAAAATCAGCGTTTATGTATTCATGGACTGGGGAACACTTATCGAGTTGGTCTGGCCCATCTGCAGCCCTCACATTTCCACAGCGAACTGGATAACTGAGCTGAAGTGTTTGACAATTCAGGGACGAGAGATACTGTCAAGAGAAAAATTATTATTAGATTAGATTATTAGATTATGGGAGGAAATCAAACCTGCTTAATTAACTGATCATCCTCTGTGTGAGCAGGTCCTGCACACTTATCCCAACAGAAAGCTAATGTGGGACGACATTAGCAATGACCTGACAGAAGCAGCTAATGCTGCCTGTCAATGTGGAAAAGGTTGAAGTTTCTTCTACTAATTACATCAGGGGTGGATGTCCAAGAAAAATCAATCTGGGTTAAAGAAATCAACTTTATCATTTCAGATTAGCATTTTAAAGGGTAAAGTTCATTGCATTACAGTTACAAAAAGACAAAACAAGTGAAGCCTGTTTTGAGCAGTTCAATCAGAAAGTTGTACCTGAGCAACTAAACAAACTTACTTCTGTTTGCTTCTGGTGTTTAGTCCAGACCTCAGTCAGAATGAAAGGCTGAAAACACTGTGACTGTTATCAGAGAGACGGTCTAACAGTCTTAGAGAAGATACTATCTCTGCAGTCAGTAGTTGTTGCAGGCAGCACTCTCTAGCACTGACCTGAAGGTAAGACAGTTTGTGTCCAGGATGTGTGGGGTCTGCAGAGCTGTTATAAGTCCTGGATGGGAGGAGAGGTCAGCCCTGATGATCCTCTCTGCAGACCCGATTGATTGTTGTAGTTGGGTCTGTTTTGTAGAATGAGGCGAGTTAAATGAAGGGGAAACATTTTAATGTTGGGAGAAGGTGTTGCCTTCCATCATTAGTGAACATTTTAATCACATAAACTGATGACAAAATGAATGCATTACAGGGTAATAAAAGTTGCTGTAATTCAGTTGCTGGTTGACACACAGACTGTGATCATTATATTCAGTCCATCAGGACGTTTCTTTAATTGTCTCGGATGCCTGCTTGCTGTGAGTGTTTACTGTTACGGCTCTGGATCCAGATGGGTCCTATAGAATCTGCACCAGTGGTTTTAAACGCTGAGCTCAGTTCTCCCAGTCGGGCTGCAGTTTGTATATGGTACATATTTGATACATATTGCTTTTGGAGATGCTGTGTGGGCACAAGATCACATTTTTCTGACTAACCATAAAAATGCCTGACTCGTTGGCTTGTTGAGTTTTTAATACTGTATTTTCTCTGATGGGATTTTGCTGCTCAGAAGACACATGTGAACAAAAATACAGCCTCTACAGTCCAATATGTATGGATCAGAACATCTTCACTCTGCTACTGTAATCTGTGTCAGCAAGTCTATAGAAATGTTGCCTTTCTTCTAAAAAAACAACATACAAGAGTAAAACAGCTTTCTTGATAAATACAGTTCTGACTGCGAACAGAGATTAAAAGACTTTGACCTGCACAAAGAGAGAGAGAGACATAAGATCAGAGAAAGATGGAGAGACAGAGGAAGGGCAGGGAGATTAAGAGACAGTATTATAGTTCCATTAAAGCTTTCTCTTTCATCAGTTTGCACACTGCGCTTCTCTCTGTTCATGTTTCACATTGATTCTCTTCTATCATTTTCCAGAATTGAAACATTCCTGCAAGAACAAATACGAGACACGCGGATAGATATGTTTTCCTCAAAGAGAGTCTGTCTGCATCCAACATCTAGAACTCGATTGAAATCTTTAGTCGAGTTAATTGCAAGACCTGTAATTAAGTAATCACAATTAATCATGTTTTAATTCAAGCAATAGGAGGACAGATGGACTGTGGGGTTTGTTTGCAGGCACTGCTTTGGTCTGTTGTCATGAAGAACACCAGAGCCAAAAAGTGAAGCTCTTGATTTACTGGTTCGTCTTTGTTCTGACTCTATCCTACGGCCAGGAGATACAGATCGTGATCGAGAGAACAAAACAATGAATGATGGATGGACACCATTGAACACCTCATCAGTGTTCAATGTCTGCCATGAAGAGAAGTGCGTAATGTCACACAAGTTCAGTTACAACAGTCTGATGATGCAAATCTAGAAGAGAAGCAACAATAAGCATTTGAAATGCTTATTGAAAACACAAACTAGTGGTGGTGTGAAAGTGTACTTTACAAGAGCAAAGGAGCCAATGAGCTATTGCCTGGAATGAGATGAAGGTGGGAAAGATAAAACAGAGAGGTATTTTGGGAAGTATGAATGGAAAATCATGCCATTCTGGGATCTTTGTGTCTTTTTATCCCCTTAATGTCTTTAATTAAAGCCAACAGCATTGTTGCTGTGCTCCCTTGGAGTGTCATTAGCAAACCAAATCTCAGCTTGGAAACACACTGATGGAGGAGGAGGAAGAGTGAGGGTCAAAACTTCTAATGATGAGGGGAACGCAGCGTGAGAGGAACGTACAGATGGGACGAGGGAATTCATCAAGGCCGAAGGAAAGCTGGAAGTCGAGCTAGACGAGATGAGTGGCATTATTAAAGGTGAAAGAGAGCTGGAGGCCGGGACAGAGAGACGGACACATGGGATGAGGATGATGGAACGGGACGAATAGATGGCTGGAAACGGGAGAGAGAGCGAGACAGAGAGAGGGCGAGAGAGGGAGGGGAAAGCTTGGTGGGGGGATTTGTGGATTTTAACTTCAAAAGGTCAAAGCTGGAGAGGAGACAGGCGGCCATGAAGAACGTATTAGTGAGCTAAATGTGTGGGTTTCCTGACACATGACCACATTACGCCAGCAGCTCATTTAATCAATCTGATGTCCCTGCACACTGCTGCAGACCTCTTCTCATATGGGAACACCACCAACATCAGACGGATCGATGAAAGACGGGAAAACAGGCAAACCCTCTCAGATTCACGTTTTTATACTTAAAAGATATGAGTATAGGAATGTCACACACTAGAAGTTCTAGATAAGATCTTCATATTGCTACAGAAAATCAATTAAAAGTCTCAAATCCAGCACAATATCATGCAGAACTAAACAACCCAACATGGCGTCATTCACTTCCTGAAGTTTATGCAGGAGGTTTTCGGACATTTCTGAGAAATTCTGCCATCTATAAATATTTTATTATGTTTGTATTATCCTCCATTATTAGACAAGCACACAGTTTTACTGTATGAAGCTTTGCTTAAAGCTCCAATAATATTCAGTTTATTACAATGACAATGAGTTTATTATACCAGCAAGATTATGATTATTAAATTGATAATAAAACTGATTAATCAAGGTAATTAATTAGTGCTCAGCAGTGAAATAAAACACTGCTGAGCATCATTTTGATCCAGATGTGTTTGGTTTTGATAATTTCCTTGTTTGTTCCATCTGATGAATGAAACTTGACGCTTTGCACATTAAATGGAGGAAGTCAATATAAGACAACTTGCTAGCATTGATGCTAATCAGGACGCTGGGTTACAACCGATGGGAACACTTTGGAACTGACATCAATTTTCTAGTTTATTCTTCTGTTTTCTTCTTTGTGCATTTGAATTGATTTCTCTTCCATCTGTATTAGTCTGGTTTATCTTGGTTTGCTGCTCCTTTGATTCTTAGTTCAGTCTCTTTCCTGCTTTTCTTGTCACAGCTGTTACACATTTCCTCTGATTAGTTCATCTGGTTCTCTGAGGTTTCACTATAAGTTCCTTTAAATTATTAAAGTTCTCTGTTAAACCACAACTTTTCTCTGCATTTTGGTTCTTTATAACTGTAAACATGACAGAAAGCCTGATTTGAACTTTTGAATCGCAAGTTCAGGCCTCCAGAACCTTTTTGCATACAAATTGATGAACCAGGAATGAGTTAGAATGATTATACAGTCGTCGCTTTCCGTTGTAGGCATGTTTCATTAGAAAGAGCCATCACAATTCAAAGCTTTGTCATTCTAGAAGAGACGGATGCTGAACAGGTTTATGTCACAGCCATCGTAAAGTCAAAGACATAATGTAAAAGAGGCTTTTATTACTGAAATGAAGAGCAGCGTTCTTATCAAAGGACCTAGATTAAGCAAGATAATAGCTGCCTGTTCCTGAAAATGAAAAGCTCTTCAAAAACATTGTTAAGGATTTGTTTCAACGTAGCCATTTTTTGAGGGCCAGGTCTCCTTTTCTTTGTTCCCAATCAGGAGCCACTTATATGAAGCACTTTGCACAGCGTATTACTGCATTTAACCGTTGTTCCTACTTATCAGACAATAAATCAGGCTGCAACAACACTGAGAGCCACTCCGGTTCCTGCCAGAACTACTTTTCCAGGATTTAAAAAATTATACAGACATTTATCTTAACCACTTTTCTAGCAGTTTTGGAAAAATGTAGTACCTCACCTCTGAATGCAGCCATACGTTGGGATGCTTGCTGCCTACTCAAAGTAAGCATTCTTTAAAAACTGCAACCACTGACAAAACCAGCTAAGCACCGGAAGCAAAGGTTGGCCTAATTCGGTAAACATGTTCTTAATTTGGAAGTGATTCACTTTCTATAAACTGACACCAGGGGGCAGAAGTGGTGCTAATGAAGGAGGATTGTAGGAAGAGTAAAGTGATAAAGTTACAGGCAGTTGCTGGAGACTCTGACAGTCAGCTGAAAGCAATACAACAACACCTTTAGCCATAAATGAATAAACTGTAAACTGAAGAAGTTTGCTCAGTAATACATTGTACCGATAGAAACTGCATTCGCCTTATAAATGGTGTTTTTGTGCTTCGAAAATTTCTTGCTGTTATCATTTATAAAATAGATGTAAAGCATCTCTGTGTTGGCTTTGCTTTGACTCTTTGTCCTCTAACCATCTTTTACATCCACTCTGCAAGATATACTCGTCTTCGGTTCTAATCTGCTTCTGTAAACATACACCACGGCTCTTCTACACAATTTTTGCCAATTTTTCAGATTGATGCACTCCAAAGAAACGTAATCTCTACTCCTGTTTTCCATTTTGCATGGCTGTCTCTCAGTGCTACTATCTTGTTTCATGCTTGTGAACTTTCAGATGAAACAGATATCAAAATAATATCTCTGTGAAGCAATTTGTGGAAGTTTTAAAAAAGCAGCAAAGCAAGATATAACTTGAAAACATTCTCTGATATATATGTTTTTAGATCTGGTTCCATTGTGTTTTGGTACCGGCTGCAATATATTGTTAGTCTGGACTTTCTCCACAGAGCTCTATTAATGTATTCACACCCTTATCAGATTTAGTTATAAGTCACATTGACCTACAGCGTGTTCTTCTCTCACCAGTCCTCTTGTCCCTGCAGATCCATTTGGTTCGGCTCATCATCAAAACAAGACGAGTCAAAACTACAACAATCAGATCTGCAGAGAGGAACATTAGAGGTTAGGAGCAGAGTAGCTAATATCTTTGCAGACCCCACACATCCTGGACACAAACTGTTTAGACTTTTACCTTCAGGTCTTTGTTTGCAGCTACCACAGAGAGTTTTTTCCACCTGGCTTTCTCGCTGATGAACAAACAATCTTTTTTAGTCTTTTCTAAAAACACTGACGCTTTACGTATTTGCAAAAAGCTGAAGTTATATTCCTTGTTTGTGTGCAAGAACATAACAAAAAGCTGATTCTGAACCTTAATGTATTTATTTTATGTGTTAGAGCAACGTAAAGTAGAGCATAATTGTGAAGCAGTATCAAATAAAAACCCATTAGTTTTAGTCAGTTGATGGTAATCAGGATAAGCTATAACTCTAAAATAATCTAGGATGAATCAGCGCTTACATAAATGCTCTTCTTTTAGGTTTTTGATCAATAAGTTTCCCTTTCCTTAAGAAAAATCGGACTATTTTAATATTGTATGCTCAATTTATTGTGGAGTAAGTAAACAAGGTAACAATATAATTATTTTGTGGTTTTAAAATTGTATTTTTAGCCCAAAGGTCTGGTTGGCATGATGACTTTGGCTGACACAGCATGTGGACTCCCATCACAGCCTGATTAAAATACAATACTGCTTAAAAAAAACACTACAGTCAATTAAGTGCTTTAGTCAAGTATTATATTTTAATTTTACTCTTTTGTGTAAATGCTTAGTCAATCAGAAACCCATATTTGCAAAAGAAAACTTGCTTGGGTACAAAAGTCTTACAATAATTGTGGATCCTTCAGATTACAGTGCATAACTTACAAAATTAAATGAAATTTTATTTTTTAAAAATCCCCCAAAAAACATGGAAGGTGCCTGACAGAAAAATAATTGGCTGCTGTAAGAGGTTGAAGCAGTGGGTGGATGTTTGAAAAGAATTTACAGTGGCAGCCAGCTGTTAACAGCTGGACGTGTTTCAGGTCAGAATATAAAAGACGCCCGGCTGCAAGAGACGTATTACAATGAACGCCACACTACTGAGCTTTAAAAGGTCGGCTAGCAGCTACCTACCATAGATACCTTAAGGCTAATTAAAATATAATTAATATCTCTGACACAATAATTCAGGAGCTCCATCAGCTTTTCAGATACAGCAGGGGAGATGTTGAACCAGCATACCTTCATTATCAGACTATAACCTTTTACATCTGGAACATACTTTCAGCAAAATCGTTTAATTATGGTTATTATCCTTCTGAACATTGCGTCTGTGTTTGGCCACATTCAGCCCAGGACTTAGAGAAATCAGGACATTCTGACCTGTTGCTCTGGCGAGTAAAACAGTAGACCCAGTTTATCCAGAACTGGGGCACAGATAGACCCAAAAATAGTGAAAAATACAAGCAAATTTGCATCAGCAGAGTCCCGGTGGCTTTGCACAGAAAGCCTTCGCATATGCTTGATTCTGCAGCCAGAGCAGGAAGTGGATTGCTTCATTATGACTCAAGCAGAGCTGCATGGTGGTGTGCTGGTTGGTAAGCAGTTTTCCTCCAGAAACAAAAACTCTGTTTTAAATCTGAGCTCATTTGGATCTCTCCGTCTCAGTTTGCATGTTTTCCCCCTGCAGGTGTCTGCTCCTCCACAAACACACCTGGCATTGCTAACGTTGCCTCACTGCACTCTGACTTCAGTCTGAAAAGTCTGCAAAACCCATGAGTGGAAACTGAAAGTTAATTAGATATTTGGGCCAAAGTTAAATAACATAATTCTGTCTGAAGTGGGCTCAGTAAAGTTTTGTTGAGCAGAATAAAAGATTATGTGGAAAAGTTCAAACAGTGACAAGGCCAGATGGTCCTTATTCTACAATTTTTATCAGGTGGAAATGTAAGAAGACTGAAACTCTCTGTTTAGAATTTACCGGATTTCTTAACAACTCATTGACCTTATATTTTTGCTCACCTTTTCATTTGGATTTTCATCTTAATGCAGCTTATTTTCAAACGTAAATCATGATATTTGCCTTTATTTATTTGTCTTAATTTTAATGGGCTTTGACTATAATAGATTTTACTTGTGAATTTTCGTCCATCCACGCATCTTCTTCTGCTCATCCGGAGTCGGGTCGCGGGAGTAGCAGCCTAAGCAGGGAGGCCCAGACGTCCCTCTGCCCAGCCACTTGCTCCAGCTCCAGGACACGCTGGGAACGCCTGGGAATCCCAAGGGTTTACTCTGAGTCCCTCCTGGATGACTGAGCTTCCAGCTCTAAGAGAGAGCCAGACACCCTACAAAGAAAACTCATTCTGGCCGCTTGTATCCGCGACCTCGTTCTTTCGGTCATGACCCAAAGCTCATGACAATAGAGGAGGAACGTAGATCGACCGATAAATCAAGAGCTTCGCCTTTTTACTCAGTTCTCTCTTCACCACGACAGACCGGGCTTAAAGGAGGAACCGGGTCTTCTTTAAACTCGCTTCACTGCGGAAAACAATTCAAAGATTTTTCGCTGTAACATAGAGGTTCTAATAAGAACCTGCAGGTTGGTGTGGTGTGCGGATCGTCCTGTTGTGAGAACGTTCATCAGGTTGCAGCCGTTCCTCTAAGCGCTCTGGATGCTGACATCAGCGGCTTGAACTGGATGCAGATGGTTGATGTTAGCCACTGAAGCTCAGTGACCAGATGGCTGATGGGTGTTTGGGTTGTTTTGGGATGTTGTCCTGTATAAAGGTGAATCTCTGCTCCAGTCTTTTACCCTCTGAAAGGTTTTCTTCCAGGATTGCTCTGTATTTACCTCCATCCATCCTCCCATCATGTCTGACCAGCTTCTCTTTCCCTGCTGAAGGAAAACATTCAGGCTGAAATCTGATAAACAGGGAACCAATGAAACTGTTTCAGAACCGGTTCTGATGTGATCGATCCATTTCTGTCATGTTGGTTTGATGGATTTTCAGGCTCACTGGGAATATAGTTTACTCTTTTAATCAAAGATTTTAATTGATCAATCAATCTTCCTTATTGAATGTTTATTATAATTTACATATTTTTGTACTCACCTTTTCAGAAAATTCATTTTATATTATTATTATTATTATTATTATTATTATTATTATTATTATTATTATTATTATTAATTAAGAAAATAAACATATTATTCAACATATCTTCTCTTTGTCTTTTTAATATAATACAGGCTGTTTCATATACTGCTGGTATTTGATACTTGGGGGGGAAAATTGCTCTTTCACTGGTTTTTGCTCTTGGAAAGTAAATGTACATCCTTTCTTGTAAGAGGCTCCTTTACCTCTCTGCAGGTGTGCAACAAAAGATAAAAGGATGCAGCTTGTTTCATCATGTTCCATTGGTATACAGTCCTTTGTCTTTATGCTGGCTCCTGCCCTCTGCTTTGCAGCACTGCAGCTCTGCAAGGTTATTTTGTTTCTCATCTTATGGACCAGAGTTTAAAACTGCTTCATTTTCTCAAGGCATTCTTGGGAATGCAGTTAACTTAAGCTTGGCTGAGAGATACAGAACCTCACCCTATCAGAAAATCAGCCTTTGGTCATCCCTACCTCGTCTGAATGTTGATACTTTGATACATGCAGTTATTAGCAGAGGGTCACATCTGTTTATGGTCTCCATCCGTCTCCTGTTTCAAGGATTTACAGCTTTAATTTGTTTTTTAAAAGCACTTCGACTAGTTTTCCACACGAAAAGGTTGATTTGTAACCTTTTACATAAGGCAACCTCATATTGAGACCAGATAATAACTCTGACCCCCAGGCAGTAAGAGTGCAATTGCATGTTAACATCAGTTTAATGACCAATTTCTCACAGAAGGAGGCAGCGTTAGATTCTTCTTCAGGAGTCTGAAAATCAAGAAGTGTTTTTAAAATTTAAACCTAAGCGGTTGAGGTGTGTAGATCAGGTTACATAAAAAAGGAATTGCTTTTGAACACTAAAATTTATTTTTGCTACTGAGAAATAATCACAAAAACATTATTCTCATGTCAGAGGGTCATTGTGTACATTTTAAAATCTGGGGCAGGAAATGAAAGCAGCTTATTTTTACTGAAATAATTTTCACTTATTCTCTCAGCAGGAATTAAAACACACGGTTTATATTTAATGCTTTATGCCTGAAGAAAAATTGCACTTTGTAATGTTCTACAGATGAGATTTTCCCGCTGATGTTTGCCAGGTTTTGTTAGATTTCTTTCTTTATTTTTTTTAAGTGAAACTTAAAATGAGTTTGCAGAGCTTGTTCCCAGCAGGAGGTCGACCTGTTCCCAGCAGGGTGGTGATGCTGTGCTACCAACATGGCTCTTCATACTTCTCTTGAAGAATAATTTGAGTTGTTCAGAGGTTACAAGGAATATCAGTTTGGATTTAAATCCAGATGCTTGATAAATAGAGGAAAGAGAGAATATGACAGAAAGGGGGGGAAAAAGTCTAGTTAATTGATCATCTGCGGTATTTTTCAACGTTATATTGTAAGTAAGTTACTATATCCATACCCACAAATTGTAGCTTTAAGTTGCATACAAACCTGATATGTATTTTTAATATAAATGATATAAATATTTAAGTCAACTCTAAATCCTCCATAACTGGAGGATAACCTCCATAAATGTTTGTCTCTGAAACTAAGTGCATATAAATAAAAACTGTAAAGGATCAGTAAGCTAAATATAAGCTGCTACTGAAGGATGAAGGTACACAGTGAATACTCACAATATTTATTTTTAATTTTTACCAAATTCAATAAAAAGATAGGCAACAAGTATTGTTCAGTTGTGCTGGTTGTACAGCAATCGCACAGCTAGTTGTTACAGGAAGTTAGAAAACGTCAGCTTCTAGAAGCCAAACTAAATCTACTCTAATTTGGTTTTTTTGGTTTCATATTGACTTTAGACTTTGTACAAGTTAACAGTTAAGCATTTAAGATTTTGACAGTTTGGGGATGTAGAGACATTGTCAAAGCTAACCTTAGCCACGTTAGCTTCACTCAACGGTTCTGAAACGTTGGGGAGCTGAAACTGAATAAAACTTTTTGTCTGTTTTTGCAGTTATCATAATATTAAGACTTCAACATGAAATATTTTGCAGTTTGCAAAGCTGACTGCAGTAACTGAACCAAAGACATTAATTCAGATCCATTAATCATTCTAACGGGCTTTATTTATATGAGCCGTAAACAAGTAACAACAACAGGATTCAATGAGTTATGATGGAATTTTTTATAGTTGTGACATTTCAAGTAATTTCTTTTTCTTTTTTGCTTTTACTTTATGTATTCCATAAAAGGCTACCAAACATTGTAGCGGCAGAAGACAATCTACTCTGCTTTAATTTGAAGGAATGTGGACAATATATTAGTGTTTCCTGCATAGAGTTCATCCAGGCACATAATTGCTTTAAAATCGAGGGTCAAAATTGATACGACTCATTTTGGAGAGACAAATTAAACATCGCTGAAACATCAGATGATGTCAGCATCTCCAGGTCACATGACACACCCGTTCCTCAGTAGGCTGACATTTAACAACAGAGCCTGGAGGTTAGTAATCACTTGTTTCTCGTGCCTCACTCAGTCATTTGGTTTCTAAGAACCTCTCACCTCCTCCCCCCGCCTTCAGAAACACACCGCACCGTCACACACACATGGGCTGCCTTCACCCTAATCTAAGAAGCCTGACCCCACCTCAAGGCTAAAGTAAAACATAATTTTAGAGCGAGTTTTCTCTTAACCCTCATCCCACAGGGTGAGATCCAGGACGGCGATAAGCCAGGCTTTCCGCTGCAGCCTGGATCAACCCTGACTGATGGCAGTGAGAGCCGCTCTGAGGACGGCCGCAGCTCGCTGGTGACTTACATGAAGAGGAAGAAGAGGAAACTAATTCCAGGTATCAGGATGGTGATATCCTGAGAAACTGCTCAAATGTTGCTCCAACCCCTGGAGGATATTTTAGATTTACATTCTGTAAAAAAAAACAACTTAAAAATAAAAAGTGAAATGGACTTTTACCTGTTTATGTTCAGATCTACTGCACAACCCAGACATGAGCAAAGGAAGACAGGTTGTTCTCACTGGTTAAATCATCCTTGCATCATTTTATTTCTCAGCAAATATTTGCTCCGGGGTTTGAAATATTGTACATTTGGACTTCAATAAGTCCCACACCGTCACACAGAAACTCACTTCAGTTTCCTGCAGGACTCTGCCGCCGCAGTTGGGATTTATGTTGCATGGATCTTCTTCCCGAGTGACTAAACGGTTTCTTCTCAACCAACTGCTGCTGCAGAGGTGCAGCTTTTAAAAAGCATGACTGTCCTCCTGGGAATGTTCGTTAGAGGAGTGAGAACAACGGAGATTTTCTTTTATACTCCTAATTAACCATCAACATTCATAGAAGCTGAAATTTCTCATTTGTGCTGAATATCATTCAGATCATTTGGTCACTATTTCCCCCCTTATGCCAGAGTTTCATCTTTCCTCCCGCAGTAATCAATTTTGAAAATGACTCATTTTTAATAAAGTTAAGTTATACAGAATTTCATATTTTCTACATTTATTTTTAGTAAAAATATCAACAAATATGTTAGCTTACTCATGTTTGCTGTTCACAACAAATGTGGAACAAGGTGTAACCAAAACTGAACTCTTTGGCCTAAAATGCAAAATGTTTTGTGTAAATTAGATTAGCAGATCCCCTTGAATGCAACATGTCAGTGAAAAAAACATGTTGGTAGTAGCGTCATGCTGGGATTTTATTTTGAAGGGACAAAGAAGCTGATTAAAATTCTTTGGATAATGCATGAGGCCAAATGACTTTAGGCTGGGGTGGATCTTCACTTTCTAGTGGGGCAAAAACCTTCCATGGATTCTGAGATGGAGGTTGGATCAAAACATTTTTATTTTATAAAACGGCCCAGTCAAAGTCCTGACACTTAAATAAAAATTTGTGCCAAATACTTTAAAAATGTGTTTACAGGCGCAATCCATCAAGTCTGACTAAGCTAAGCTAAGCTACCCTTAGCTTTTCTGCAAAGTCAGGTTTATTAATTTAGCACATTTCACCAACAAGGCAGTTCAAGATGCTTTATATGATAAGTACATCACGCAGTAACTGATGAAACTAGTAATAAATATAATGAATGAGCAACGATTTCAGTCCCCAGATGAGCAAAATCAGTAAAAACTTGTTGGATTTGCAGAGCTTTGACTCGGGAAAGCTGAATGTTTTCACCACATTTTATATGAAAAGCAGTTTATTAATTTATTTCTGCTGTACTTTTCGCTTTTAGTGAGGAAGTGTGTACAAGTTCAAGGAGCGTGAATACTTTATGCTTGGCTCTGTATTCCCATAATTAAAATTCTTTTGGCTCATTACTGGCTTGTACTTTTTGGTCTCCGGTTTTTCCTCATATTAAGTGTTCTCAGTAACACTTTACTAATGCTGCCTGCAACTATGAGGGCACTTATATGCATGACATGTCTTACTTCCCACTTCAGAGGCCTTGACTACGGGCTTACAAGCATGACTTAGAGGCAGAATTAAACCGTGCAACATGAAAGAACTCAACTCTCCACAAAAAATTGGCACAGCAAATTCCTCCTACTCAGGGCTTTGGATTGGTAATAAACTGTCTGCCACATCCCACACCGTGTTTTCCGTGTCTTTCTCTGGCGAAACAAACTGAGGCATCTTATAAATCATCGTAGGGTTTTCCACAGAATGAAAATAGCAAGCCTCCACTACTTCATGTCAGCTTCCTGCCAAGCTGCTTGGCATTTCCATCGAGAAACTTCTGCGTTCGTGTGTGTGTGTGTGTGTGTGTGTGTGTGTGTGTGTGTGTGTGGTGGAAGTCAGAGGGTCTTGTGTTCTACTTTGCTACAATTTGGCTGCAGCGTTGAGAACATGGAGCACAAGCTGTTTGTGGATCTTTGATGGACACGTTTGGCTTGATTGTTAGAATATGGCTGGTTTGAGGAACAGCTGAGACGCATCAGCCCCGTTTTTAATGTCTGGCATGTCTAACAAGCATGAAGTGTCCTCTGCGTTGACGCCTTGACCTGCTGGCTGCTGCTTCATTAGACGCCTACTGCACATCTCACTGTTCAGTCCTGACACGAAAAGAGAAGTTCAATTTGTTTTTTCAGTGACCTTCTGTTTCAGCTGGGTCGCTTCTAATTTTATCGAAATAATTACCTTTGTGTTATTCTTTGTCTCTGTTTTATTTAAGAAAACTTGTCATTTTTGCTTTTGGTTCCTCTAAATTGGTTTTCTAGCTTTTATTTGCTTCTTCTTTTGAGTTTAATTGCTGGTTGGAAACCCAACTTAAGGTGCATTTCTGCTGTTTGCTTAAATTTGCCTTCCTCCTATAATTTGTGGAACTCTTCTTCAAGGACACACCTGGTCTGTGGTTGCTGATTGTCTCTGGCACCTGCTGCTCCTTCAGGTTTTCTTTCTCCACTGGTTTGGTTCCAGGCGTTCGCTCCTATTGAATCCAGTGGTACTTTTGGATCCATCCTTGAAATTCTGGATTTTCTGCAGCTCCTTCAGTTCTGTGAGTGTATTTTTTGTTTTTTTCACTGCTCTGTTTTTGTGCCGTCACCTGCTAGTGGGGGTGAGCCGACCCCTACCAAGCAACTGTGGAACAAAATTTGCTTTATGAAAGATGCGTCACACAGGCTAAAAGGCAGTCTATAATTGAATCCTATTTTATTAAAAATCCATTTGAAGGGCTTTGTAAGCTAAAGAAGGACAAATAATTTAGTTATTTTCCTGCAGCAAACCAAATTACTGAGTTTTCTTTTGTTGTTGCTCAGTTTTAGGGGGAAATGAACTGTAGTTTGGATAAATTCTGCTAATTTCAACTGCTGTGACTTTATCTGGACTTTTAGCAGAAATGTCTTGATTGTAGCAGATGCTCCTTTTACTGATGGTGCAGAATTATCTTCTCCCAGTGAAGGTCTTTAGTAAAGATGGCGAAAAGGTTTGATTGACTTTAGATGCAGACACTGTGATAAGTCTCCCCTGCTATTCATGCTGCAGGATGTCCATTAAATAAAAAAAGACATCAGTCCAGAAGCCGAGATGCGGGACAGCAGCTAAGAATGAAAGTTGGTTATCCGAGGACCAGCTTCCTGTGTCCATCTGCTTTAAGCTACACAGCAATATTTGCTTTACTTGCTTCTTGACAACTACTTTTATATGAAGACACAATTCTTTTTTAGATTAAGAAGAACTGCTTTGTGATGAAGGCAGAACCAGATAGATCCAGAAACTGGCTGAAAGTGATGTTTGTTTGTGTTTGTTTCTCCAAAGAATTCAGTATTTGACATGTTTCTGCTGGTGGTGATTATTTTCCTCTGTGCTGCTGATTTGTAAGAACTCAACTTGGATCTGAGAGGAAGGTTAAATAGCCGTTTATGCAGCAGAAATGTTAGCAAACGATTTTCCTTTGAACTGATTTATCCAGTTTAGTTGTCGACAAGAAAATGTAAACAGCAATGCTCTTTTTAAAATCAATTCATTTTGTTTTGATGTGCACATAAAACAAGTCATTTATAGCTATTTGTCATCTTTAGATACTTGAGTTACCAAATTAGTTTAGATCCAAATGTGAAACTTCTGCCACAACAATAAACCTGTGGAGAAATTCATATTAATGTCTTTTAAGGAAAAAAAAAAATCCATATTTTCTTATCTTAATGCCGGGATGTTTCTTCTTATTTTTATCAACAGTGGTGCAGATAAATCTTTCCAACCATTGTTTAACTATTTGGGTCAATGAAATATTGTGCTGAGCTTTGATCCTTTTTACATGTATTTTGGGGGAAGCTGAGTTCAGTTTCACTTGCCTGCATGTTTAGCAGTTTATTGCAGAATAAAAATCTGACTTGGAGAGAACTGGTCTGATGGGCTGACATGGGAAAAATATTTGCAACATGGAGATGAATCACTGATATTAAGGGTTCAAATCTTTATACCGAATCAGAAGTTGTCGGTTTCTGTTAACCTGGGTCATTTTAAGTCCTAATACTGGTTTATATCGGGTTATACGGGTAAATTAGCAGAATCACAGAAACACACAGGAAACAGAATGATCTGGTTGCCTGAGGTTAGCATTACTGACAAAAGCACTTAAAAGGGAACTGGACCACTTTCACCAGGATTAGTGCAAATCCATAAAATGAACTCAGTTTAGCTGCTCTTCAAATCGATCAATACTCTGTGCCCCAGTCTAAGAATCTTCAAAAACAGATGAGAAGCAACCTGGGGTTGAAAAAGCCACTTTTAGGGCGTTTGAACTTCAGGAAAGCACAAAATGTGAGAACCTGGAACAGCGGTGACCCTCCCCAGGTGAGGCAGGCCCACCAAAGTTAAACATGGCAGTCATATTTGAGACACTGTTTTAAAATTCATCCTGTGTTCTTCATTTAATGCAAGAGGATTTGAGTCTGATTGTTGAAGAGAGATTACGCCTGAAACGTCTGATCTCCTGCGGCTGACACCTGCTGTAAAAACGGAGCTGCAATGAGCATAGTCATTATTTTTTCATCTTCAGCGTTCATCCTGCTTTTTCTCTGCTTCTGTTTGTCACCTGTTTTTATATTAATGTGAACATTCAGAGTCAGTGGCCTCGGATATCTGCTCGATAGCAGCTTCGTAATACAGCTCAGTATTGTCCCTAGTAGAAGTTGTCTGATCCAGGCTCTAATACTGGAATTAAATCAAATTGTGATTAAAAACAAATATGTGTTGCTGACAATTAGATGCTAAATTAATTGCAGGTTATTAGTTTCAAGATTGCATCTACTAGTGGACTAAATTTACATACTACTGAATAAAACAAACTTTTTTAAATCTCAGTAAGTTTATTTTATTGATTCTGTCAATGCTTCAAAAAGACTTTGGAAATTTACTCAGCATGTTTTAATCAACCATTGCTTGTTTATTTTAAAAACAGAATAAATCCTTAAATGCACATTCCCAGAAGCTTTATTTCTACTAGTACTATTATTACTCATTTCCATTCCCTAACTGCCTAGTGTCACTAAAAAGCTTCAAACCCAAAATTAGAAATAACTTGTAGTATTTTGGTCTCATGTAGTTTGTGCTTGTAGAAGTCATCTGTAAATGTATATTTTATTTCTTATTAGTCAACCTTCTGCAGAGGTTAAAGGCTGTTTCCTGAATTTATCGGCCAGATACCGTGCTTTCTGCACACTGTGTCCGTCTGCATCCCTAAGCAATGTGTAATTCATGCTCTGACCGAAACTTATGGTATTTGTCCACCGGCTTGTCTGTACTCATAACAAGTCGGGTAGCTGTGACTCTAATTGGCGTCACTCGTCATGAAGAGTTGAGGAAACCCTGCTGTGTTGAACCTGCTTGGTGATCTGGATGCAAATGGCTGAATAACTCAAACTGTTTTTTTTTTTTGTTTTTTTTTTTTTGGGCTCTAGAGTCCCTTATTTTGACAGTAGGCTGACAGGAATGGGGTAAGGAGTGGGGGGAAGACATGCGGCAAATGCCGCATGTCTTCCCCCGGGAGTCGAACCCGCGACGGGAGTCAAAGGCAACAGAAGCCTACGCTAACAGGCCAGCGTTTCAAACCTCGAAAAAGGGATGTTGCCGGGAGTCGAACCCGCGACGGCCGCGTCGAGGACTCAAGGCCTCCAAATGTGGGTCGCGCTGACCCCTACGCCACC
>CAEFZX010000574.1:0-14427 GCA_903066825.1 Alfaro cultratus | reverse complement strand
TACTTTTACTTTTACTAGAGTACATTTTTGTCTGTGTATTTGTACTTTTACTTAAGTACATTTTTTGAGTACTTTATACAACCCTGGTTTCCAGGTGGCCTGTCTGCGGCTCAGCCTGTTCGCCGATGTTTCCTCGGATAGCAGTCGAGAATTTCTGATCAGTTATCAGAAAAATTTGATCATTGATTGGTCCTTTGTCTCCCCCAGCAAGCGTTTCTCAGACGCTGCAGGAAGTGGATGTTCCCATTGTGTCCAACAGCAAGTGCAGCGCCTCCTACAGCTTAACAAACAACATGCTGTGTGCCGGTCTGACCCAAGGAGGGAAGGACTCCTGCCAGGTGAGTCACCTGTTCATTCCTCTAAGGGGTTAAAGGTCATGCTGGAAGCTCTCTGACCTGAAGTCGTTCCTGTGATGCAGGGAGACTCCGGCGGACCTCTGGTCACCAAAAACGGGACGGTGTGGCTCCAGGTCGGCGTGGTGAGCTTCGGGAACGGCTGCGCCCAGCCCGGCTCTCCGGGAGTTTACACACGAATTTCCAACTACCAGACCTGGATCAACAGCCAGGTGAGCGGCGAGAAGCCAGGATACATCAGCTTCCAGAGCGCCGCCGCTCGCCCGCTGGCTGCGTCTCTGCTGGCCGTCCTGACGCTCAGCTTCGCTCTGCTCCTGTCCTGAGGTCCAGAACCGGCTGATTATTAACAAAACTGCTATAAACAGAAACAATTCTTTATTTATGGAAAATTCTTAACATTGGGTGTCATTAATGTCATAAAAATCATAAAAAATTGTTTAAAATGTAGGGGGCTTATTTCGATTTTCATAAAATAAAATGAATCCAAACTTTTCATCAAAACTTTAAAACCCCAATTTGACTTTTAAATAATTTATTAAAATATGTTTTTATTTGCAGAGGGTCAGGGTAACCTTCACCATAGTGATGAAAGTATTCATAATAAAGTTTTAAATATATTTAAAAACAATAAGAAACTTTCTTCTCCCTGATCATCAGAACTGAGATTAAAATTAAAGACAGAAAAATTAGATTTTATTAAATCTTTACATTTGCATGATAATAAAGTGTCAAATTTAAATGTTATTTTCTGCTTCTTGGCTCCAAACTCAGCAGGATTCAGTCAGAAAAAAGTTTAAAGGTTTTGCTTTTGAAATGTTTTGCACAAATTTTACATGATGTAACTGATGAAGTTTTTAGTTTCTGATTATTTTTGTTTGTGTTGGAATTGTTTTTGTTTTTAAACCTTTACTGTGATTTATTAGTAAATGATGACGTTTTCATGTTTGTGTCTTGATAAAAATACTCAGGGATCAGCTTTTCTCTGGTGCTATATGAAGTAAATTAATCAAATAAATCTAAATTTTTTCTGTTGGACTTTCCGGGTGTCAAGTTCTTAATAAAGGAAACAAATTGTTCCTTCTGTTTTTGTGTTTGGATTGTTTCTTTAGCCTTTTTGTCCTGTGCGTGTTGCCGTATTCCGGCTTCCAGCTAGCGCAGCGCTCCATGGGCCACTGTCCAGGTGTTCGGGTCAGGTCCCCTTACCTGTCCAAGATGTCTGACGTTTGACTAAAATGGCTGAAATGGAGCAATTCTGCCACCTGCTGGTGGGAACCGCTCCCTGCATCGGGGCTGTAAGATGACGTAAAGAAATGAGGAGAAATGTTTTTGGTTTTTATTCTGCTCTAGAAACTTCCAGGTCGATCCGTTTCCAGATCAGAATCAAATCAGAAGTTTAAATCAGATTAAAGGATCCGGATCAGAGCGGCTTGTCTTCAACTGACTTCTGGTCCAGAACCAGAACCAGCCAGAGGAGGTGGTTCTCCTCCTGCTCCTCTTCCTCCTGCTCCTCTTCCTCCTGCTCCTCTTCCTCCTGCTCCTCTTCCTCCTGCTCCTCTTCCTCCTGCTGCTCTTCCTCCTGCTGCTCTTCTTCCTCCTGCTGCTCCTCTTCCTCCTGCTGCTCCTCTTCCTCCTGCTGCTCCTCTTCCTCCTCCTGCTCCTCTTCCTCCTCCTCCTCCTCTTCCTCCTCCTCCTCCTCTTCTTCCTCCTCCTCTTCTTCATCCTCTCCCCGTTCTTCTTAAAAAACTAAAACTAACCCCTTCATCCCCAGATGATCTCTGAAAAATTCCCTTATATCTAATTTACATTTATTGATATCTAATTGTCTAATTAAGACCTCTCTTTCATGAACATACTCATCACATTCTAAAAATATATGTTGTACTGTTTCCAATTTTCACAACAATTATTATGTTTATTAATTATAGTACTATTTAATAATACCTATACCTCTTATCTATATTACGAAAAATATCTTTAATCCCAGCCGGAAGTTCGTTCAGAGTTCAGTTTATGAGCTCGTAAAACTCAGTTACCCTGGAACTGAGGAGTTCTGGTTTTCTCAAGATGTCCGTGAATGCGCCATGGGTCAAATTAATGTGACGCTTTGTGATTGGCTGCCAACCCGGAAGTGCATTAGCCGCGGCTAGCTGCCGGTTAGGAGCTTGATGGGGTTCGGAGCGGTCCAGTTTGTGGCTACGTGGCTGGTCTGGACCGCGGGAGCGGAGGACGGAGGATGGTGGGTCCATGGAACCGGGACGCCGGGCTCGGTTCGGGTCGACTCGTTAATAACGGCCCGCTGTATTGAGCAGGTCCCAGCCGGAAGGTTCCGGCCTGGAGGATGAAGGCGGCTGTTCCATCGAGGTTCTGGACGGGTCGGAACTTTCGCAGCAGCAGTTCCTGGAGAGGTAACCGAACCGAATCGAGAGGAACTGACCAATTAATTTATTAAAAATAAACCCTGGATTAAATAAAAAATATATATATATTTAAAAGTTAAAAATAAACAACAAAAATTACAAGTAAATAAATAATAAAAAAAAGACTAATAAAAAATAACTAATTTATTATAAAATAATATAATGTAGTATTGTTTATTGTCCTGTTGCTAAAGTTAACATTTTTCAGGACATTAAAGCAATAAACAGACAGACTCCAGAACCTGGAGTCCAGATTGATCCACTGGTTCTGTTGCAGGTTTGCCTTCAGCCGACCCGTCGTCATCAGAGGCGTGACGGACAACACGGTACCGATGGGAGGGGGGGTGATGGTGATGATGATGAAGATCATATTTTCATCTGGCGTTTCGTCCCCAGCGGTTCCGGGTTCTGTGCTCCAGGTCCGGTTTGCTGCAGCGGTACGGTTCCCTGAGCGTCAGGCTGAGCACGGCCAACACCCACTCCTACAGGAAAGGTCAGAACCGGGTCAGAACCAGGCCGACCTCTGACCCCGGCTAACTCTCTCTCTCCTGCCAGTGGACGTCGCCTTCCAGGACTACGTGGATCGGCTGCTGAGGCCGCAGGACGCCGCCGCCCTGGGCAGCGGTGAGTCGGACCCGCCTGGTTCTGACCCGGTCCCAGACCCGGTTCTGACCCGGTTCCTGTCCTCTGCAGAGACGCTGTACTTCTTTGGAGACAACAACCTGACGGAGTGGCAGAACCTTCTGGACCGGTACCAGGCGCCGCCATATTTCCTGCCGGGCCGCAGCTCCGCCTACAGCTTCGGTATCGCCGGTCAGTGGGAGGGAACTGGACTGGACCGGACCTGCTGCGGGCCGCAAACGGCCCACGAAATGCCTTTTGGACTCATCAGTCCATAACAAACGGTCCAAATCATCCAGGATCCGTCAGAACCATTGGCTCCTCTCCAGGACTGATATGCTGGATCAGAACCACTGGTCCATTACTGACAGCAGAACTGTATCAGAACCTTTAGTCTGAATCTGTTTTAATAAACAAGTAGTTTATGTTTTTATGCTTTATGTTCATTTATTTTATTTTAGTTTCTAATCCAGAGGTTCTGATCCAGAGGTTCTGATCAGATCTGCTTCCTGTTTGGCCCTCAGGTCCGGGAACCGGAGTCCCGTTCCACTGGCATGGACCAGGATTCTCTGAGGTCATCTACGGGAGGAAGGTAACAGAACCGGTTCTGGTTCTGACTGGGTTGTGGTTCCGGTTCGTCTCCTGAACCAGGCTCACATCAGAACCTGCCAGGCTGAGACGCAAGAAGAACCTCTCAGGTTCTACTGGCAGCACTATACCTAGTCCAAAACGTTAGCATGAATAAGCTAATGTTATCATGCTAATGTTCATGTTAACACTGAAATATTCTGTCAGAATCAGAAAATGAACCAAACAGTGGAAACATCTGAGAAACGTCTGTTGCTGGGGCCAAGAATTGCTGCAATAGCCCTTAGCATTAGCCTTTAGCTGAAGCTAACTCTTCGTGTTGCTATCTTAATGCTAAGCAGTGAAATCTTATCTGAGTGAGCACTCGACATTTGTGATAATTCTGTTCACCAAGTCTGAAAAAATATTAGCTTCTGTTAGCATTAGCACACTAATATGAGGTGCTGGCAGGCTCATTAGTATTATGCTAGCATTAGCATGTTAACACAACATATCAGTGTGAGACCAAATTCTAACCCATATTGTTAGCATTAAAGCTAAGCAGATTGATTTATTGCTGTTTATCTCAGTCTTGTTAATGTTGCCATGGCAACCAGTCTTCATTTTAACTGGAAACCAGTAGCTGTTCTTTGAAAATCTACAAAATTCATGACAACAATGACGCAGCGTCATTACACTTAAAGTTTGATAAACATTTTCTGGACTGGATCAAATAAAGTTCTGTTGTCGTTCCCTTGGCACCGCAGCGCTGGTTCCTCTACCCGCCGGACCGGGAGCCTCGTTTCCACCCGAACCGCACCACCCTGTCCTGGCTGACCGACACCTACCCCGACCTGCCGGAGGCCGAGGCGCCGCTGGAGTGCACGGTCCGACCCGGAGAGGTCAGCAGGCCTCGGTTTATCCAAATGTTTTCCTTCGGGGGTTTTCTGTCAGTGCTAACCGATTCCTCTCTGGTCCGTCAGGTTCTGTATTTTCCGGACCGCTGGTGGCACGCCACCCTCAACTTGGACACCAGTGTCTTCATCTCCACCTTCCTGGGCTGAGCGCCGGCAGGAAGGAAAACCTGGCAGGAACCAGAATCAGGATTTACTACAGGGATTCAAATGTCCAGGAGGATTTATGCTTCTACTGCTTTTAAAAATCCAATTAATGTTTCAATTTAAAACCAGAAAATGGAAATGATTGATTCTAAGAATTATAGAAAACTTCATCAGATCACTGATTTTTTTTTTTTTTCTTTTCTGGAGAACAGGAAGTTAGAAATAAAACAACTGAAAAAGTGAAACACAGTTTACTGATTTTAGACTTTACTCAAATAAATGAGTTTTTCTTGGATGAATTAGATTATTTACAGTGTATTTTACACAAAGTTTAAATGAGTCTGGTTGGCGTGATTCACCTGCAGCCATTTTCAGCCGTCTGCCAGGAAGACGCCCAGCAGGAGTCCCAACACGAGGGCCGCGGACCCCCAGTGGGCCGCAGACACGCCAGACACCTGGTAGAATGTGACGTAACCGAGTCGGTCCCGCTGGACCTGGCTTTCGATCCATGCCCGGTACCGGGAAACCCGGCTGTAGACTCCAGGGAACCGGGCCTACCCTAACCCTCAGCCGCTAGCAATTCTAGCCACACCGGCCTGAACTCAGCGGCTAGCGCTGAGCGCCACCAAGGCTCAGCGCTAGCCGCACACAGGTCAGAGAGGTCACCAACGCTCCAGATGAGTCTGCCTCCAGCAGCAGAGTGAACCGGACCCCAGACGAGAACAGAATCGGACTTGCGTCACAGAACCCTTTTACTCTGAAGTCCGGCCGGCGCAGATCATGTTGGGCATGACACATGAACTCGATGGGAAGCTCGACTTCCTGCAACGTCTCAGGAGACGGAAGACAGGCTGGAAGAGGAACAATCCGATCAGTCCTGAAGTGGAGCAGCGCCTCCTGGTGGACAACAGAGGGAAGGAGGCGTCAACGGCCACCTTGAGCCAATCAGAGGCTCTGATAGGGAAGGAAATATGACCAAATATGTACTTGCTTTGAGTGCAATGGCAGAGTAGGAACAGTGACCTGGTTGATTTGCACTGATGGCGAGGCTAATGTTTCATTCAGGCTAAATACAGCTAAAGTCAGGAGAGCAAAGGTCACCATGAACCAAAGGTCAATAATGGACAAAGGTCACAGAGGTCACACGCTGCGCCGTCTCGCAGCGAATCTGGAAATAATCTATGATGATCACATCGTTTCCTCTGGGCTGAATTATAAGAATAATGTCAAATAAATTGTTTCCTATTAAACTGATTAAACAGAAATATGAGGTGAAAATGTGCTACAGCTCAAGTCTGTAGATTGCAAAATGTTGTATCTATTCCACTTCAACCAATGTTGAAACCAAACAGAAATCTGAAATCTCCATGCTGCATATTAAAATTGGCTTTATTAAACATCAGATCTTTGGCAGGAAAATCACTTTTAATTCAAGACTTTATTATTGATCATCATCTTGATTTTTTGTTCCTGACCGAAACTTGGCTGAATCAAAATAGCAGCTCATCTATTCTTATTGAATCATGTCCTCCAAATGTTAGTTTTATAAGCCAGACCAGAACAGATAAAAGGGGAGGTGGCGTCGCTGTCTTGTTTAATTCTGCATTCACTTGTAAGCAGATATCCTATATAAACTTCTTATCTTTTGAATATGTTGCCTTGCAACTAAACTCATCCTCTCGTATTTTGCTGCTGAATTTATACAGACCTCCGAAGCTTTGTGCAAACTTCTTTGATGATTTCACTGAATTATTGTCCCTAATTTTGGTTGATTTTGATTTTGTTCTTATTGTTGGTGATTTTAACTTTCATATTGACAATCCATTGGATCGAGGCAGTAAAGAGCTACTTCAGATCCTGAATAACTATGAACTGCTCCAACATGTCTTGGAACCCACACATAATCATGGACACACTTTGGACCTTATTATTTCTAAAGGACTCATTATATCTAAAATTGTAGTGCTTGATGTAGCACTTTCAGATCACTTTTGTATTTTTTGGGGCCGTTTTCTCCCTGCTCACAAAGACAACTACACACAAGTCATGTCAGAGAGATGCATTACAGGAACTACTGCCGATCAATTTATTCAGGCTTTTCCTTCAACTGCTATGCACTCCTGTTCTTCTCTGAGTGATCTAATAGACAACTTCATTTTTAAAATTGAGAAGCTCCTGTTACGACGAAAGTAATCTCTGGGAAACGTAAACCACCTTGGAGAAATTTTGAGTCAGTTAGAAAAGGGAAAAAAGAGTCCGGAAAGCAGAACGTCGGTGGCGTAAAACAAAACTGCAAACCCATTTAGATATCTTCAAAGACAAACTCAAAATTTTTAATTCTGAACTGAGAAATGCAAGAGAGAGTTTTTCTCAAATGTCATTTCTACCTCTATCAACCCTCGTGCTCGATTCTCGATAGTTGACAGATTGACAAATCCACCTTCTTCTGTTAACCGTGATTTTTTCTCTTCTGAGGCCTGTGACAAATTTGCCATCTATTTCATAAATAAAACGTTGAAAATAAGGGAGACAGTAAACTCCTCTGCATCTGCTGTTAGGAAACAATTAACTATGTTTTCCACCAAACAGGACTTACCTATGATGACCCATTTTACCCCGGTCACTCAAAAAGATTTGAGTTATACTTTACACCATATGAATTCATCCACCTGTTCCCTTGACATCATACCTACAAGTTTATTCTTAAAGGTCTCAGATGTTTTTGCTCCTGATCTTCTACAAATAGTTAATAAGTCGTCTCCTCCGGAGTCTTCCCTCAGGCCTTAAAGACTGCGGTAGTCAGACCACTTCTCAAAAAACAGAATCTGGACTCATCAATTCTTAGCAATTATCGACCAATATCAAACTTACCTTTTTTAGCTAAAATATTAGAAACAATTGTTTTCCAGCAGATTAATGGCTTCCTAGCTGTGAACAACTGTTTTGATGTCCATCAATCAGCTTCCTCAACATCACAGCACTGAAACGGCTCCTGTCAAAGTATTCAATGACCTCCGTCTAAACACTGACCGCAATAAAATCTCAATATTAGTTCTACTTGATTTAAGTGCTGCATTCGACACAGTCGATCATGATATTTTATTATCTCGATTAGAAAAATGGGTTGGCATTTCTGGTGTAGCACTCAGCTGGCTTAAATCTTACCTGTCCAACAGAACCTTTTGTGTCCATAGGCAACTTTAAATCCAAACTGAATGAAATTAACTCTGGAGTTCCCCAAGGGTCCGTCCTGGGGCCGCTTCTTTTCGATATCTATATGCTTCCATTAATTCAAATTATACGAAACAATAACATAGAATACCACAACTATGCCGACGACACACAGCTGTACATCAGTCTTTCACCAGGAGATTACAGTCAGGTTCAAATACTCACTGCATGTATTGAGCAGATTAATGTCTGATGGGTCATAACTTTCTCCAACTGAATAAAAACAAAACTGAAATATTAGTGTTTGGACCAAAAGAGCATAATTCAAAATAATCACCCACCTTCAATCTGTTGGATTAAAATGCTCTAAGCCAATAATCTGGGGATGATCATGGATCCTGAACTGAACTTCAATAACCACATCAAATCTATCATAAAACATCATACTATCATCTAAAACATATTGCTAAAATCAGACGACTCATGTCCCCACAAGACTCTGAGAAATTAGTTCATGTCTTTGTTTTTAGTCGACTCGATTACTGCGACGCCATTTATACTGGATTACTGAAAAAAGCAATCAGAGCTCCAGCTTCTCCAGAAAGCTGCTGCTGCTGCCAGAGTCCTGACTAAAACTAAAAGAGACCAGCGGATCAGTCCAGTTCTAAGATCCCTACTGGCTGCCTGTTGCTCCAAGAACTGAATTTAAAATCTCCTTAATGGTTTATAAATCACTTCATAACAGAAACCCAGACTACATTTCTGATCTTCTACAACCATATATTCCACTCAGACCGTTAAGATCATCAGAATCAAACCTATTAACTGCACTGAGAGTCAGAACTAAACCTGGTGAAGCAGCTTTTAGTTTTTATGCTCCAACTCTCTGGAATAAACTTCCTGCTCAGTGTAAGATCGTTCAAACCCTGAGTTGATTTAAAACAAGGTTAAAAACCTTCTTATCTGAAGTTGCCTATTATTAGGTTTTTGGTTCTGCTCATTCACTATATTTGAAATTTTGATGTTTACGGTACTTTGTCTATTTTTAATCAGCTTGATCTTTATTATTATTATTGTTTTTTTACTATCTTCTTCTTGTGTCTTGTTTTCAGGTCTCTTGTACAAAACTTTGAATTGTCTTTGGCTGAAAGGTGCTACAGAAATAAAGTCGCCTTACTGATCATTTCATCAACATAAATATGCTTTTTCTCAGAGGAAACAATCATTTTGTTTTTCTGTATATGCTACTTCCACTGGCAGATTTTTTCACTTATAACAAGTGAAAAATATGTAATATTTTAATAAAAAAGCTCTGCCAGTGGAATCAGGTCTTTCCTGAAAAGTTACTTCTTGTTTCTGTTTTATTTCAAGTGCATGAAGATATTTGCACTGGAAACTGGACAAAAATACTTGGTAAGATTTAGTTTTAGTTTTCATGTTCATGTTCAGTTTATGGATCAGAACCAGAGCAGCACAGATCCAGTAGTTCAGCCACATCCACACGTCCGTCACACAGGCAGATATTTGGATCCCTGTAAGCTCTTGAGAATAAAGTTATTTTATATTTCAATTTGTACAAATTTAGTTTGTGAAAGCTTCATCAATTTTTAATAAAAACAGTCACTACTCTGTGGAGAATGTTGATGCATTTGGTCATTTTTGTGAGGGTCATCTGTTGGACTCACATGTTTCAGGATCCAGCAGAGAATAAAAGAGACGGAAATGAAAAGTCGTTGCATCAGTTTTTCTGCTGCTTCTCTTCCAGCTTCCATCCTCCAGCTGTAGAAATCAGGACATCAGAGCCTTTCTGCTGCTTGCTCCTGCATCCATGGTCAAATAATAAAACCTTTTATTTTTTTTTAACTCATTCAAAACATAAAGTTAAAATGAGCATGAAATTAAAACCTCCAGGCTGTTTTTGAGCAACACTAACAGAGTTTTAGTTGAGCTGAGCAAAATGCTTCCCATGTCCAAAGACAGACATCCATAACAGATAATGGGCCAAACGAAGGAAGGAGCAGCTTTTACTGACGCTGATGAAGGGAGTCATTTCCAAAAGGACCATCCATTATCCTTTGTTCTGTGGGAAAACTGCAGCTCTTTGTTTCCCTCTTTCCGTCTCATTACAGCATTTATCGCTCTGGGCTCAGGAACAAGTTTGGAGAAACTTCATCAGGCAGAGAGCAGTAATTATTTATCGATCTTTATCGGTGAGCTCACCTGTGAACAACAACTTATTCCAATAAAGCAAAACAAACAAAGCACCAAAAGGCTTGTTGATTACAACATTAGCAATGGATTCACGTCCACCTGGGAGGCAGAGAGGCTCCACGAACACAGACAAGCTATAAAACACACTGATTAATCTGAGGCAAGAGAAATGTGGCTCATCAATGTGCCATATAGACATTAATACTTTATAGACAAGGTGCTAAAAAGCTGACTGACCAGCAGTCTGTATGGGTTAAAATACATACAGTAAATACATTTAAATCTTATTTTTTGTCGGATTGAGGCAATTAAAAAGAGTAGAGACATTTTAAAGACTATGAGTTATATTTCTGTAAAGCTTTAAACAGTGATGAGAGTTTATCCAGTCGGCTGAAACTGTTTGAATTGTTTGTAATGTTGGTTTTTATACCAATGAAACATGGCTTATAAAGCAGACACATACTTTATTCAATGACATGCATCATTTTAGTATTCATGTTCCTTTGTGCACATATGAAAGGAGGTAATCATTTTCACTCATGTCCTCAGAACCTGACATCTCATCTCTGCTGTCCTTCACTGAACTTCACCAGATTTCAGTCAAAGTTTCTCTTCCTGTAAATTAATATTTCCCTTCATTCATAAAACAGTAAAACCTTTATCTGCTGGTTGGTGTTTCTGCATGTGGCTAAAGATGTTTTTAAATGTATTCAGATAAAATGTTAAAGTCAGACTAAGTAAATTTAAAACAGAGTTCTGACCTGATGTCATTATACATGAACCGTTGACAACACAGTATTTAGCAGAAGCTAATGCTAAAGCGCTAACATCAGTTCAAATTACATCAGCCCAATTAAAACTTTAACATTTATGCGCCATAGATATTGTATCCTTGTTTGTATCTTTTCCTGTTCTTTTCTGCTTCATTCTTCTCTGTTCTATATTCTATCAGCAGCTTCCATTTTTAAAGACGGTCATGACAGCTGACTTGTTGCCATCGGATGAGATCCGGTCACATCTCAGGATTTGTAGGACCATGAAAGTTTGATGCCTCTGCAGCAAAAAGCATCCCGTTACTTAAAAGCCTTTCTACTGCCTGGGTCAAGAACACTTGACAGCAGGGTGAGTAGGTTAGAGGCTCAGAGGGTCGCAGAAGGAAGAAATATCCTGTCAGACATTTATCACTCAGAGTAAAGCTGATGTGCTTACAGCCTGGAATGCTTTCTTTGTGTTCAGCTCTGTTCTGTGCATCCGCTGTTCTCCTCTCCAGCCAACATGTGCTGCGCAGTAATTGCTGTCTGGAGGTGTAAAATGTTTGCTAAGTGTTTGTGTGTAAAAGAGGAACTGAGACAGAAAACTCAAAGTGGAAACTCATTTCACTTATTTTGCAGACAGCACCTGTTCAAAGTATCGGTTTTGACATGAAGTGATCAAACGAATTACCAACCATCATTTGTGCTTTTCTTTGTTCATTGAGACTTGAAAATAAATCTTGCTAATTAGTGTCTCTTCAGTTACATACTCATAGTCTGGCACGTTGAGCAGAAAGTGTAAACTTAAACGGTTGAACCTGCATTTATTTACAGTAATTTAGAGACAAAATGTTTTTTACTGTCAGCAGATTCCACTTAAGTTCAATATAATATAAACCAGGTGTGTGTGTGTGTGTGTGTTAGGATGCAGATGAGTGTAATTACACAGAACTCCAACCACTAGATGGTGTTAAAGTGCAAACAGTCTGATTATACTGCAGCTGGAGCCGCATCTTTTCACAGTTCAGAATTTCAAGATGTTTTTCTGTGGGACGTGATTCCACATTATTTGCAGAAAATGTATAATTTTTCTTGGAGAATAAATTATTTGAAAGGAAATCTGGTATTTGCGACGCAGCCAATCGAGTGGTGCCATACATTTTGCTTGTCACTGATTGGTTCAACCTCCAAGAACAGAAGTGAGGCTGTAGATGTTAGCTCCTGTGGTTCTGCCAATATGTTCCCCACTGTGTTTATTAATGTTATATTTGGTGTTTGAACTATTAAAATATGCAGTTATGATTATTATTAGAGCATCTAAGGATTAGTGGAAACTGATTGTTGCTTTTTGTTGATTTGAGGCAACAGAAACATTCAACCTGCCCTGACCTGCTGCAGCGCAGCGCTCAGCTGATGAAACAGGAAGTGGTGTCTCTGTGATGGCAGCAGGAAGTTGACAGTCATCACTTCTTTCAGTTGGACTCCATGCAGCCTTCATGCCAGTTGAGGCTCTTCTCTGGGTTTTCTGTCTCTGCTGTACGCCACGTCTCCCTGCACGGATCTGAAACACAAACCTCAGAGCTGCCAGGTTTCCCAGTGCAGGTTGACCTGATGTGTTCGCTTTTCCCACCAATGATGGCAGCAGGAGCGGCTAGCTGCTAGCTGGAGGAGCGTGACCCGAGGCGAGCGTCTCAGTTTGCTGACAGATTCTCTCTGATTTACTGATATGAAGTCATTCTGGCCTCATAGAAGTTCATAAACCTGCTGTGGTGTTCAGAGTTACAGCAGACTGCAGCACCTTGCTGCAGCTTCAGACCAACCAGGCTTCAGCAGCTGCAGGTGTTTCTCTGTGATGAGTCAGTGCTGCAGAACATGGAGGATCTGTCTGCTGTGCTCCTCTCCAGGCTGACGTTGAAATGGTTTTAAATGAACCACATCTTGTTTACCTGAGCAGCTCCAGTGAAAGCTCTGCAGTCCTCTCAGGCTCTGGTAGTTCTAACTTTAGGTTGCTTTTCTCTGTTTTAGATGTTTCCCCAGCACTAATTCAGTTGGCTGCATCTCCTCTGTACCTCCAGAAGCCTGTTAACCATTTAATCCAGGCTTCTGCTGTGCAGCAGGGAAACGGATGAAACATGCAGCACAGCCGGGACCAGGATTTACATAGAACTTAGTTTTGTCTGTCTGATTACATAAATTGCTAAATATTTAATCAGATATTCAGATATAAAATCCTTTTTACTTTTACTTCAGTAATTTTTTGGCTGGCTACTTTTTACTTTCACCTGACCAAAATAAATTGAGGTGATTCTGGTCTTCAGGATGATCTTTGTCCACCACTGACTGTTTCTCACTAATTAGTCTGACAATCCAAACACTTTGGTTCTGTAAGTTACAATTTGAGGCTGATTTACAGAACAGACAATAAAACGGCAGTGAAGTCTGAATCAGTCTCATGCTGATCGCTCCGTTTCCATCCACCGGTTTGGAGCAAAACAACCAACATTTCATCAGATGTTCTCAGAGCTGTGATGAACAGGAGGTAGAGGATTCGAACACCACCACACATTTCAAGAAATGCAGGTTTTGGGTTTCATGCCTCTGGTAAGGCTCTGAGCCAGCAGTGGATGGAAAAGTTCTGACTCAGTAAATGTTTCATTTCCTCTTCAGTGAATTAATACAGAAAAAAAAGTACTTCAAGTTATCATAAAAAGTTTTTAGTGACATTTAGGAAGTTGTATCAAATGTTTCTGTTTTCATCAGTAGTTTCTAACGTAATCCTTTGAACGGTGCATTAAAATGGCTGCTAATGAATGTCTGTAAAAAGGAAGTGGAGCTGAATCAGCTACAATGACTGCTGGAAGAAATCAACATGAAGCTCAAAACACTGGTGTTTTATTGATGATGATAAAATGTTCATCATAAAAACCAGTTTAGGTCTGAAGAGACCAGAAGAAGAAGCAACTTTTGAAATGTATATTCATCCATCCATCCATCCATCCATCCATTTTCTGCCGCTTATCCGGGGTCGGGTCGAGGGGGTAGCAGTTTCAGAAGGGAGGCCCAGACTTCCCTCTCCCCAGCCACTTCTTCTAGCTCTTCCGGGGGAACCCCAAGGCGTTCCCAGGCCAGCCGAGAGACATAGTCCCTCCAGCGTGTCCTGGCTCTTCCCCGGGGCCTCCTCCCGGTGGGACGTGCCCGGAACACCTCACCAGGGAGGCGTCCAGGAGGCATCCTGACCAGATGCCCGAGCCACCTCAACTGGCTCCTCTCGACG
>CAEFZX010000573.1:0-54011 GCA_903066825.1 Alfaro cultratus | reverse complement strand
ATCATTTTGTGTTTATATATATATATATATATATATATATATTAATATATATATATATATATATATATATATATATATATATATATATATATATATATATATAAATTTGTTTATAATAAATCATAAATAAATTTATTTGTGGAAATAAAACATCTGCAATAACACATTTCTGTGATGTAGCAGATCTTTAAAATCAAACTTTTTAGGCCAATTTTTAATTGAAAGGAACATTCAATCTGCTTTGAGAAGAGTCTAACAGCATTTGACATCTTGATGTCTAAATAATTGCCCACTCAGCTGATTCTCTATCAGACTTAGTTCTTAGTTCTGGACTCCTTAAATGTAATTTTTCCTCTTATAAATCCATTTTTATTGATTTGGATGTTTGCTTGAACTCATTGTGTTGCTGAAAAATGAAATCCCACGGTTTTTGATATGGCTATGTCGGCAGGTTTCTGGGGATGACGATCGAAGGTGCAGCGCACAATAGCAAAGAAAAATTAGTAACTTATTTTTCAGTTGTGCCCTGAAAAGGTTTTCTATTGCTTTTATGCATACAGTTAACGGGTTGAGAAGGCATTTACTGATTAGTATTGAGGATTAAGAGACTAGCCCATGTGCTTTGCAATGAGGGGTATACTGATAGCAGAACCACCACTGAGCAGGCATCTGCAGGTTTTGGATCCGAAATTACCAGAATTTGGAACTATTCATAATTTAATCAACCTACTACCCCCATGCCTTGTGTTCCTTTGGTGATCTTTAGTGCTATTTATATACTAAGCATGCCTTTGGGTTGTATGGTTTTGTTTATTCGGACAATAACACTTTCTCTCACAAAATATTTAAAGATTGTAGCTGCCTGGTGTCATTGGAAGAAAAGAGAATTCTGCAACGCTATTCCTTAATCAGGACGTATGGAAAACAGTAGAAATAATTACAAAAATTCATACAACATAGCTTTATTTCAGATTAATTAGACTCAGAATAAATGCTGATATTAAATCAAAAGGTGCTTAAACAAATAATTTGTCTACATTAATGCAACCAGGTTGGTGTGCTTTCATTTATCTGTTTGGATTTTGCACCTAACATATATTTTTAGTTTAATTGTACAACAACAAATATGTAACATTGAAGGTAGAAAAAGTTTTGAAATTATTTATTATGGTGTAATTTTTTTTTTTTACGTCTGAACAGGGTTGTGTAAACTAATGAGAGGCAGTGGAGAGCTGCTGTAGATCTGAGTAAACTCTCCCCTTTAGCTTCAGGGACCCCCAAAGCTCATCTTAGTGCTTTATTTCAAGATCTTGCTTAAGGCATGTCCTTAGTGCCTCCACTGAACATGGAGTATGTATAAATCCAACCTGTCATTTTCCTTTGTTCTCCCCTCGCAGCATTTGCAGCCTCCGTCCCTCCCTCCTGTTTGTTGGTTGCTTTGTGTCTGTTTCCACATCCCGTTGATCTCTTTCACCGTTCTTCAAATCTCTTTCTCTGCCTCCGCTGCTCCCTACCTCCTGCTGACTTTGCCTCTGCTTTTCTCAATCCCACTTTCTCTGATCTGAGTCCTCTCTCTGCCTCAATCCCATATAATTCCCTCTCTGTGGAATTGGAAGATTGGAGCAGGCGAGAGCAAAAGAGAGATTATACCGTCAGATTAGCGGACAGGAGCCGCAATACATAATCTCGGCAGGCTCTCACGCACGCACACACTTAGCGCAAACACGTGCACAAGGCATTTGCCACATGAATAATTTCGCAAGCGTATAATGAGACACTCGTTTTCCTGAAACAGCTGTTGAACATTCCTGCTGTGCCTTTTGACCTGCAGGGCTATGTGCCATCAGCCGCTGGAGGGCTTCTGTCCTCTCTGCAACCTATTCAACGTTTGAGGCCTATGGGATAGGAGTGTGTGCCCCTTCCCATCCCTGCAGCCCAACTGGAGTCATTTGTGCCAAAGCTGAGCTGCTCTGAAGGAGAAGCGATGGGCAGCCCCGGCTGCGACGTAGACATAGTCAAGCCCTCGGAGCCGCCCCTGGAGGCTGCGTGTCCAGAATGTGGCCAAATCCACCGCAGCTCGGAGAACCACCTTTATAATTACCGCCTGGAGGTGGACGTCGACCTTGTGTGCCACATCTGCCTGCAGCCGCTGGTGCAGCCGCTCGACACACCGTGCGGACACACCTTCTGCGCCCGCTGCCTGCGCAGCTTCCTCCAGGAAAGGGATTTCTGCCCTCTGGACAGGACAAGGCTGCAGCTGCAGGCATGCCGCAGATCCAGCATCCTGGTGCACAAGCTCCTAGACAAGCTGTCTGTGACCTGCCCTTTGAGTCCCGTCTGCTCCCTCAGCATGCCTCGATGTGACCTGGAGGCGCACCTCAAGCACAGGTAATAAAGCTGATGTAATTAACTTATAAATCAAGTGATGGATTGACACAAGCTGTGTACACATAGGTCAGACATTATGTGCGCCTGTCAATTGGTATTTCATAAACAATTTAGAGATAAGGAGACTTCTGTTTTATGGCAGTTTGTAAGGTATCTGCAAAAGACTTTACTAGTTTGGCAGTTAAGTGCTTGCTAAGCACTGACATTGGAGATACCATAATTACATTTTCTTTTGATTAGCCTCAGCTAAAAAACTATCAATAGAAGTATTTTGTTTTATCCTTTAGGATCATGATGACCCTGCCCTGAATTTACCACCTCACACAGGTTAAACAAAGCCCTCTATACAATATGTCTGTACAATAATTTACCCTCATTAGGTCAGTCAAATGGTGGTGTACATCAAGAAGCAGTCCTTGGTCCCAAAACTATTCACTATCTATCTGCATGCATTTCTTTTGGATAATCTCTTCACTACAATGATAATAATTTCTTTTTCTATGCAGATGATATTGAACTACATGTGCTAAGAAAAAAAAAACTACGTCCCACACGCCTCAGTGATCCTACAGCTTCTTTTTCTGATACGTTGGTCAATCTGGGATTTTTTTCAAATACAGTGATGATTAGTCATGATCAGATTCTTCCACATAGAGATCATTGTGTGCGGGGTTCCCCATTAGGACCCCAGCAGCGGAAAGACACGCACATCTCCAAACTCTGCATTGAATGGTTGCTTGGAGACTGGAGGAAGCTGTGAATTCATCTGGTTGCAGATCAAGCTGCTGATAAGCAGCTGAAAATACTGAGTATTTGCTTCTCTGCAGCAAATCTAAAACTGGTTCAGAAACCTCCCACATATACTTAGGAAAAGATGGAGATTGTGAGGAATCTTTCTAGTGCAGATCTGACACATTTAGTGGTCGTGTTGCAGTAGGATGGCTTAGAAAGCAGTATGGAAGATTAGATTAGGTTATTATACTGGCACTTGACTCGACATACTGAAATACCTCATCCTTGAACGCTCATTGTTGTTGTCGAAATAAAACTCTACCAATAAAAAAAAATTATAAATAATGATTTTAATATTGCTAACTGCCTGCCTGAACTATTCACTCTTCATTGTCTTTTTTTTTTTTTTTTTTTTACCAGTATGTAAGAATCAGATAGATTTACCCATGTTACCTTTAACTTCTACACACTTTGGCTGTCGGCCTATTTGGACCAGGTGCTGTCAGACCCAGAAGGGATTATTGAGCTGTGGGTCATGTGATGGAGGATTAGTGGTTCCCTACCGCAGTCATAGGTTGGCTGGCCAGCAGGTTCATGTTCTCATTTCACAACTATGCTGGGCAACTTCAACACCAGAGATCTTTTCAACCACTTCTTCTGTGAAACGGCCAAGGGCAACCCAGGCCTGTGGTGAGTTGGACACGGTGGGACGTGATGACAGTTCTGGGGATATAACAGAATCTATTTCTTACTGGTGTCCACTTGAGTTTACGCTCTTCTTTTGTACTTGGTTTGACTGTTTTAATTGATTATTCCATTTCTCTATAGGACACAGGTTGGTATGTGTTTGCCAATTTCCTTAATCCAACTAGTTTGCTGTAGGATATCCAGCTATGAAAATAGGTAATGTAATTTATGCAAATGTGTAAATATCATATTAACATATAAAGATCTTTATTTAAGGATAAGAGTAGGCTTGATCAATGGTGTTACCTCTTGCTGTATGCATGAGTGTTTGACACTGGATTACCACTGGCTATCCACTGCCAGCCTAACACCACACTGAAGTTGAGGATGTGTTCCTTAAGAAGCTTAGCATGCTGTCCATACCAGTATGAGAGACGCGGCTGTGAGACAGGTGCTTTAATAGGAGAGCTGTTGATTTTTCCTTTAACTAAGACTGTGCCCTCTTGTGCCGTCTCCTGTTTTCAGAAACTAGCATTGCCTGCGTTTCTCAGGTGTGACTTTGAAACACTCTTCCAAAGAAATTGTCTTCAGATCTTAAGCATTCTGATCTTTAATGTTCTAGTTTGGTGATTGAATTGGTCATTTCAACAGCTGAACTTTCTTTCCCAGAGACCAAACGAGGGTTTCCTTGGGATCATTGTCATGCTCAAAGTTCCACTCTCATTTCATCTTTAGATTCTAGTTAAGAATATCTTAGTAAATATGCAAATTCGTCATCCCTTCAGTTACACGGCCATCATCACATCATGATGTTCACACTTTCAAAACTCACTTTTAGTGTGGCTTTTTTTTTTTGGTGATGTCCAGTGACATCAAAATATTTTAACTTTGGTCACATTTGGCCAGATCATACTCCCCCTGCTTGTCCAATATTCTCCAGCCAGCGTTAAACAAACTTCAGTTTGTTTTCTTCATTAGTGGAGTCTTGTGCTGTGAGTGTGTAATGTGGAATTTGAGTGCATTACTTCTTGTTTCTCATACTTTTTGACCCCTCACACAGAGGAGCAACTAGTTGTTTTATGGGGAAACTATGTTAGTTCCACTTCTGGATTATGGCTTCAACTGTGGTCAATAGAATATTGAGAAGTTCAGAAAAGATTGCCTCTTCAGTGTGTTTCGCAACAATAAGGTTGCAGACCGTCAATTAGGACTAATGCCATTCTGCCCTGATTGCTTTCCAAATATTGATAGAACTAATTTTCCTGTTGTTTTTTTTCCTGTGGTTTTTAAAGCCCATTTTGATTAGGTATTCAATAACTATTAGCTGTATTAATCTCATTTAACACATTAACCCTAATCATGGACCAATATCTATTTGGGCTGTTACCAACACCTGGTGAGAATTTTATACATTTATCCAAAAAGTCGATGTGTTCAACACTTATTTTCCCTGTTGCATGTTGAGATGTCAAGAAGGGATGATGTAAGACAGAGCAAATGAGTTTAACAAGCTGACATTTTTAAGTAAAGATTACTCTCTGGCCCCACGTGGGTTCCACACACGCTTACCCTGCTGCCATAAGAAGCTAATCGGAGCCAAGGGTCTGCAGTCCACATGTGACATTGAGAGTCAATGTTGTTTATGTTGCGGATTAGAACACAGGATAACAGGGCAGAAGAGCTGCCAAAATTCAACGTTTTATTTGTGTTCAAGGTGGGCTTGTTTGTTATTGGTACCAAACAAGTGTCTTCTTTAAGGTTTTCTTGATTATTATCTGACTAATGCATCTTTTGATTGAAAACAGAGACCCACTACTTTTTGCTATTATCCTTGCACAAAGTTCCTTTGAATGTTTCTCAGCAGACCTTCGTTATGTTGCATCACCCACCTGTATACTGCTTGAAGGAAAGGCTGCAGGGTCAAACAAGGATGTGAACAGTCTAATCCTTTGAGTCTATTTGTTGGTGTGTATTTTTAAAGAAGGGTCTCTCCTTACATTAGCAGCTTTGATCTTTTCATATCCAGCCTTTTCAAGCACATAAAGCAGGTGTCTGCATATCAGGGACGGATGCAATTTGACAGTTCTTATTTATTATTGCAATAATAATGTTGAATAAAATTTTATTGCATTTCTGTCCTCTTTCTGCTTCTTTTTGTCATCAAGAAGTTTCTACCAGCTTGCCACAAACTTTGACATCTCACTAACAATTATGCTGACTTTGTACATCACAAGCAGTGAGTCATGTTTTTGCAAACAGCGTGTGAATGCATCACACTTGAAATATTACTGTACCAAATATTGCATCCAGAAATTCCTTTGACATTGCACATGCTGATATTATGATAAAAAACTGTGATTCCATGTGAGAGCTCTAGCCCAGAGCCATTTTTAAATGTACCCATGTATGTCACAGGGTTTATTTAGCATTTCTATTTAAAGTGAACAACCATTGAATGTAGTTGAACTTTATTAGGATAAACATTTGCAGCTTTTCTAAAGTAAAAAACTGCACAATCTGTTAGTGAAAATTTGCCTAATTCCAATCAATGTGAATTTAAGGCCACATTTCTGCAGAAACGTTTTCCAGGACAGGTGGTTTTCTGGGACCATAATCAATACCCTTTTTTAATTTTATTATTATGCATGATTATTTTAAAATTTTCTTGTGCTTTCCTCCACAAGGAATTTTGATTCCAATTCAGATTTTTTTTTATTGCATTTACCGGTATAAAAACACAGAGAGACGCTGGTAGGGAGGTAGTGCTTTTTATTTTTGGGTGGATATTTGGTGGCAAAGTTCTTCTAAGCATATCAAATTGTTGTTGTTTTTATTTTCAACACAACAGTTTATTTATATTTGGGTTTTAAACCAATTATGTTAAATTACATGCTGACTTGGAAGCAATTATAATTCAGTTTCACAGTGTAAATGCTGTGAGTAGAATACTAAGTTTGACCACAGCTATCACTTCTCTTCAGGATAACACAACACGGAAGATTGTTTTGAAATATCTTTAAAATTTGTTTGAGCTATGACATTTTTCTTAAATTTGTTGACTCTATATAAGTTACACACCACTGTTGCCAGGATTATCAAAAATAGTTTTATCTTGCTCCCATCTTGCAATTGAAGTTACAAGAGTATAGTTTGAGGTAAAGTTTAGAAGAATGGACATGCATTATGAACTGTATTGTCTAGAAAACACTAACTCATAAAGAAACAGTCAGTATAATGGAGATTTTGCATAAAATTTTCAAGGACAAAATATACCAGACTTTGAAAATGCTGTAAACTTTTCCCTTTTCACACCTGACCAAAACCATTACAAAGAAAGCATTATGAATCTACCAGAACATGAACAGACGAAGGATCTCACCATAAAATTGAAGCAAACAATTTGGCATTTCCAAGAAGACAAGAAAACAACCCACACTATGGTCATCATGAAGCTGATATTGGCAGAGAGAAAGCATCCATAACTCCAAATTGTGCAGAACCTATTTCAGGAAAGCAGCAGAAAAAAATATATGCTGGTTAGAATGTGTCATAGTAATGCTTGTCTTCACTCTGAAATAGGTCCAACATTGCTGCAATCTTGTGGTGCTAAGAGACTGATGAAGGGTAAAGAGACTCTTAATCTGTTATGAAGGGGCATGCTTAGGAATATTATAACAGTTTTCACTTTTCAGCATAGAAACTGATGCAGAATTTAACATCAATTTGTTAGGAAAGGGTTTCTCAATCTATGCTTTACTTCTCTTAAATTCAGACCCATGCAGTTTTACTTAAATGGCGTCAAATTACAACAAGTCCCAAAGAACCTAACAAGTAAAATAAGTCTAACTCATAACCAGTTATATAGTTGTCAAAAATCTGTTACAAATAGAGGAATCTGATGGCGTAACAGACCTGTTTCTTGGTGAAAGGTGTCCTGGGACTCAGTGTCAGCAGACGACTGTGGACGGGCCACGATGTGAGAGCGGCGATGAGCGAGCCATGGTGACCACCCCTCCCATGTCGCCTCACTCCCCGCAGACAGACCTGAGAGACCGCTCACCTTCGCCGCACTCTGGCCCCACTACCGCCTGCAGCAATGGACCTGCATGGACAGACGACGCCGGCCTCGACAACCCTGCATTTGAAGAAAGCAATGAAGAAGACAGTGAGCTGATCCTCCAGGCTTCCTCTGAGTGAAGGAAAATGATAAGCTAAGACTTTATGTTCTGCCTGTTCCCAGGTGTGGTGGGGTTGGAGTGTGTCGTCCCTAGGGTGAAGCGGCCCCTCAGTAACCCCTGCATCCATCTCCTCCGCTCTGTCAGCTCCACCTCCTCTGGCTGGGACTGCCCTGAGTCTCCACCGCTGTCTGCAGAGGAAGGTATGTCATCCTTCATTTCTCTGGGCACTCTTGTCTCTAGTGAAAGCGACCTATAGGTGTTTGGTTTGTCTTTTAGGGTGCGTGAAGTTGCCCTCCCTTCCCGAAGGAGAGATAACGACCATAGAGGTCCACAGAGCCAACCCGTACATTGAGCTGGGAATCAGCATCGTGGGCGGAAATGAGACGCCTCTCATCAACATAGTGATTCAGGAGGTGTACCGAGACGGGGTCATTGCACGAGATGGGAGACTGCTGGCTGGAGATCAGATACTGCAGGTGAGGGATCAGCTTCTGTTTATCATTTATAAAACATTCACTTTTTTTTTATTAAAAAAAAACCTTCCAAGTATTCCTCTTGCAGCTCACAAGAATCCCTTGTTAGAATGGCCCAATTAAAGTAAAGACCTTAAAGCAATTGAGAACCTGTGGCAAAGGTTACCCCAAAAGACTTGCAGCCATGGAAGAGAAGGCATAATTCATCTCAATTCATCTCATCTGTCCGGGGTTAAACACTGATCTAATTGATAGTTTTTGGGGTGGGGGGTTAGAAAATGTTGCAGCTTTTATCTCTCTTAAACTCAGAGATAAGTTAACTTCAGATACTGGCAGGGATTTTAAAGAGGCAGTATCAAGTAGTTTGTAGGTACATAGTTTCATTTTATTGCACAATAAAGTAAATGTGTTACCTTCAGTTATCAAAGGAATTGCGCCTCTGTCTCTTTAAGAAGCTTTAGCTGTGACACTCTGCCTTCAGCACGTCGTCACAACAATCCTCCTCCATGATGCCATTTACAACATTTCTAGGAGTGCTGCATTAAGATGTAGTTTGTGTGATAAACTCAGCAGAGGCGCAATTCAATCAGGTGTTTGCTAATTGCTGCTGCCGCTAGTCTGGAGGAGCTGACAGCTCCATGCAGCTCCAAGGAGGAGCTGTGTATAAATAATCAGCGCTTTGTGAGAGCAAGCATTTAGGCACACTGGATGGCTGCCAGGGGAGATTAAAGGATTTTTCAAATATGCATGAAAGAATCAAGGCAACAAGTCAATTACTATCATAACATGACATAAATCTAAAATAAGAACTTTAAACAATAATTTTAAGAAAAATATCATTCTGGGTCTAAACAACAAATACAAGAAAAAAAAAATAAAAATTTTACCACTTAAAGAATATATTCATTGTTTAGGACAGTGGTTCCCAAAGTGTGGGGCACGCCCCCTAGGGGGGTTGCAGTGCCATTGCAGGGCGGTCGCGGGAAGCGGTATGGATGAATGAAAAAACAAAAGTTACACAAAAGTGTTTCTCTGTAAAGATGGTTTGTAGTGTGTTTTGTTGCAACCTGAAGTGTGAAATAAACTTCAGTGGAGTTTGAAAACAAAATATGTGTAATAGGTTTATGACTACTTGAACGATGTGTGTGCCCAGTTGATTTTTCTTTTCTTTTTTGGGGGGGAATTTATTGTAATTCATAGAGGGGGCCAGAAAATCTTTGGGAACCACTGGGGGGGGGGGCAGAAGAAAATTTTTGGGAACCACTAGGAGCAGAAAAAAAGATTGAATATTAATCATTAATTTCTATTGAGAATAAAAATATATTTATATTAATGCACATCTGCTTTGATGAATTTGTTTCCAAGGTGAACAACGTGGACATCAGTAACATCCCACACAGTTTTGCCCGCTCCACCCTGGCGCGGCCTTGCACCACCCTGCAGCTGACTGTGCTGAGGGAGCGCCGCTGTGCCTCCAGGGCTCCTCCCTCTTCCTCCTCTTCATCCTCCACAACCCCGGCTGTGCCCCATGCCCCCTGCTCCACGCCTGAGGGCGCCCCCTCCAGCCCCGCCACCCTAAGAATCACTCTTCACAAGCGAGATTCCACAGAGCAGCTCGGCATAAAGCTGGTCCGTCGAACGGACGAATCAGGGGTGTTTGTGTTGGACCTCTTGGAAGGAGGCCTGGCCGCGAAGGATGGCCGACTACGGAGCAACGACAGAGTGCTGGCTGTCAACGATCAGGACCTTTGCCATGGCACGCCTGAACAGGCGGCTCAGATCATACAGGTGTGGATGCAGGTTGTTGCGATGGTTAGATTATTTAGGTATCATCAGAAGAGGAGTAGATTCACAGTACTGTGCAAATGTCTTATGCTTCCTTCAACAGGTTAGAATAGCTCTATGGTCTATGCAAAACATGTTCATTACATTTTGCTCACAATATCATTATTAGACAATGAGATTTTAGTCTGTTCAGTTCTGCCAATTTTGAGAATGAGTTGTCCTTTCAGAATGAGTTGTTTTAGGACCTTTTGTCTGGATTGTTTAAATCCAAATAGCTGCTGCTGGCCACGCCCCCAACTCAATGTTTACACTCTCATGTGAAAATGGCTGCAAACAGATGCACAATTATACAATTGTACATTTTTAAAAAGCAGAAGAAGAGCCTTCTGCACAACGAACAAGAATGTAGGAAGTGATTCCTGGCTAGTAAGTCAACAACAAAATACTTGTTTTCCAGCAGCCATTGTACAGCGAATAAAGTGGTAAAACCAGCTGACCAAATGTACTTGGGTTGTTAGGTGATGGGCTGTCCTTGTCTGGGGTTGCTAGGTAACGGCACAGTGTGACTCAACAATCCAGAGGTTTTTGAAATGGCTCATTTTCCAAATACACACACAAAAAAATAACTTCCTGCTATAAGGAGCTGGATGGTTCCTTAACCGCTTGGGCTATTTTAGAAACAGCTGAGACCCAAATGGAAGTATAAAAATATTCAAAAATTAAGTTTTGCAAAAAAAAATCATAGGTATAATAAATACAAAATAAATAAATCATCAAAATAAATAATTTCTATATATATATATTCAAATTAAACAGACTTTCCATTCAAATATTGTAAAGCAACTGGTAGTATTTTTCTATAAAATCAGTCAAACCCACATTAGATACAATTTGCCACCATTTATTCTGTAAGTTGCAATTTAATCAAGATACTTATGTAGAAAAATTTTTGTTTCAAAGTTCAGATGTATGAAGGGATTGAAACATCATCTCTGTGCTTCTGCAGGCAAGCGGAGAGAGAGTCCACCTCCTGATCGGCCGACCCAACAAACCAACTCCACCCCCACCGCCAAAATCAAGCTCAACCAGAGACCTGTACTGCCTTGATCACTTCCTGCCAAATCACAGCTCTACTCCAAGCCCTGTGCCCGTACACCTATCCCGCACCAGCACTCACAGAGTAAGGTTTTGTGTTTGTGGGTGAGTGTGTGCGTGTGTGTGTGTGTGTGTGTGTGTGTGTGTGTGTGTGTGTGTGTGTGTGTGTGTGTGTGTGTGTGTGTGTGTGTGCACGAGCTTTCCCATCTGCATGCTACATAACTGTATTTTTAGCTTGGAGTCTTCAGAGGAGGATGCGTCTTAAGATGAACTGGAAACATTCAAGTCTGTCATTTCTGATGTCTCCCAGGATCTGTCCCAGTGTGTGACATGTAAGGAGAAACACATCACTGTGAAGAAGGAACCCCTCGAGTCCCTGGGCATGACCGTGGCAGGAGGCCGGGGCAGCAAGAGCGGGGAGCTGCCGATCTTCGTGACAAGCGTTCAGCCACATGGCTGCTTGTCCCGGGATGGACGAATCAAAAGAGGTGCACCCTCGTTTTCAACGGCCAGGAGTCAGGACACCTGAGGGTTACCCGAAAAACTTTTTTTTTCTTGCTTCCTTCCCATCAGGTGATGTCCTGCTAAGCATCAACGGTCAGGACCTGACATACCTGAGCCACAGCGAGGCTGTCGGGACATTGAAGGCCAGCGCTGCTTCGCCCTCGGTGCAGCTGAAAGTGCTAGAGGTCAGCATGGTGGAGGAGCACGACCATGACGAGTTGCTGCCTCATGGCCACGACAGCGACTTCGATGCAAACTGGTCTCCCTCGTGGGTCATGTGGCTGGGCCTGCCTAGGTGAGAAAGACTGGCTCAACCTCTGCTTGTTGAGCACGTAAAATGCTAATAGAATACATTCAGGTTTGTTGTTGTAACAAATGTGGAAAAAGTACCATGATCCTTATAACTCTCAACTTTAAAGTATTGCAGCATTTCAAGTGTGAGTAGATGACTTTATTCTACATATCTGCACTTTTCTCTTCTTCCAGCTACCTGCACAGTAGCCATGAGATCGTGTTGCGGAGGAGCCATCCCGGGAGCTGGGGCTTCAGCATCGTTGGGGGCTACGAGGAAAGCCATGGCAACCAGGCATTTTTCATCAAGACTATTGTCCTTGGCACGCCTGCATACTACGATGGCCGCCTTAAGTGAGCAATCAGTGATTATTACGCAACTGTTACATAGTTTCCCAGAACCTATAAGTTACTTTCAGGAACTTGCAAATTACTATGAGTATTGTGTACTCATTGTGTAGTTTCTGGAAACTATAGCATATTTTCCTGAAACTCTCATGGTTACTTTCTTGATACTTACAAGGTTATTTCCAAAACAAAATATGTTGTATTTTCCGGAAATTTAACTAGTAAGATCCATAAAGTTTCAGGAAAGTTGCATATTTCTGTTATTTTGAGACAATTTTCAATTAATATAGTGATAATGGAATACTAATGCACGTTTGCCCTCTCAAAGACCTTAATTTGTGAAGAACATGTTACACTGAAACTGGAAGATATTTTTTAAAAAAATACAACCAAAAACAAATATAAATAAAACCCACTTATAACTGAAACCATAAATAAAAAAAAATATCCCTAAAAAAAATGTATCATCAGAATGGGAATTATTCAACTAATTGTAATTTATCTTGAGATTGATTGCTTATCGCAACAGGTTTAGTTGAACGAAGACGCATGTTTATTTTGCCACATTATGGTGAAGAAGGTAAAGAAAAAGCTCTGCTAGAAAACAAATTTCTGCTGCAGTGTAAAGTCCACTTCTCAAACTGTGTTGCTCTAGGTGTGGGGACATGATAGTGGCAGTAAACGGCCTGTCCACAGCAGGAATGAGCCACTCAGCTCTGGTGCCGATGTTAAAGGAGCAGCGCAGCCGGGTGGCGCTGACCGTGGTCTCCTGGCCCGGCAGCCTGGTGTAACCAGGACAAAAGTCAGCGGGCTTCACCCAGAATGTTCTAAATCGGGAACAACCTCGGCCAAAGTGAACTACTGTACATCGCTCCATACCGGGCTTTATCCAGGACCAAACACATCCAGGACTGTTGTAGACCCAGCAGGACCAAGCGGGTGGGGGACCGATCCAGATTGTGCCACGACGTCACTCAACAGACTGCACTCCTAAACAGACACTGCTGTGTTTCATATGGTCATGTTGTCTTCACTCCCGCAGGGAGAGCTGTGCTGCAACTGTTAACATGCAGTCTGTGCTGTATTCACCTCACTGAGCAGTGGTAGAACCTCAGGGTTTTATTCAGGTGGAGGCATCGTTGCAAGTCCGAAATGTTTCAGATGAACGTGATCTGATCCTCTGCCATCCTAGATGAAAAAAATAAAAATAAAAACACAAATCCCCTTCATCAAGTTGTTCTTCTGCACCAGCGATGTTTCCATCTGAATGAGCCCAAGGCCTTATTAGAAACCTGCCGCATCCTGAGGGAGGTCAGCCCTCAGGTATCACCATACAACCAGCTGACCTTTTATACATGTGTGAATGTGTGTTTTGTTTAATAAACATTTCCTTTTAAGGATTAGCACCTCCGTGTCTTTGATTCTATTGAAAGGGTCTTCAAAAAAATTACTGGCACAAATGGTTCAACTCACCAAATGTTAAATAGCAGAGCATTGACGCATTTTTTGATCAAATGGTCACTTCACACCAAAATTTCACTGCAATTTTTAATCTGATTAAACACAAAATAGTTAAATTTTATTTCTGAAGCACCTTTTATGTTACGATTCAGAGGCAGAACAATTAAGACTGAATAAAAATGTTTCTTCAAGTACATGCAACATGTGGACAATGGAAGGGTCTTCTAAAGCCTCAGAGCCGCCGCCTGAAAAACCCGGTCTCCACAGGTTTTAAAACAGATTCCAAGTAACACCAACAACATTTGACTCAAAAACCAGAATCCTAGATGAAGCTAGAGGATCTCAAAGGTCCAGAATGTATTTAAGGGCCTGGTTGTGGATTAAAAGGTTATTTTTTTTATTTAATGAAGTTAATAGGAAGCCAGAGCAAGGAGGCAAGAATATGTTGCCTCCGATTACTCCAAGTCAACTCAGTTACCATAACTGGTAAGATAGCATGAAAGAAGCCATAATGAAAACCTGTTTGCCACAAGCCATGTTGGGACACAAACATGTGGACAAAAAGCCTGCCTGGACTAAAATAAAACATTCTACTCTAAAATATATTAAAATCACTGTGTGGAGGGAAACCAGCACTGCATATCATCCCTCTAATGAAACATTTTGCAGTGGGGATGATTTAATAGAGGGTAATACTGAAAGAATCTTATTGGCTGCGGTAAGATTTACCACCAGGACGGCCTTCAATGACCTCTTCAAGCTGACCTGCAGAGGTTCTTGCAGGACAACTTGAAATATACAAACTGCAATACAATGGTTGGGGTCAGAGCATACTCCTGTCTTGGAATGGTGCAGTTTCAGCTCATAATCATTTTTAGAGTCTGTGGCAAGACAAATGGCTCAGCTTGATGCACGTCAAATAACTTGGCCAAATTTGTCTAGAATGCGCTGGTAGATTTATAGCCCAGGAGACTTGGTGAAAGATGACAAAGTATTTACCCTCAGTGACCAAATACACTTCACATTATGCTACTCATATGTCCACTAAAATGCACCCAGTTGAAGTTTGTGATTGCAACTTGGTGAAAAGTTGAAGCAACTTTTACCTTAATCGCTTTAAAGAGTCAAATGAAAATTGAAATCCATCTTGCCTTACCCTCCCAGAAAATCTTTAAAAAAAAAAAAAATGCATTTAAACAAGGTGCTGTGCCTCAAATGCACTGAAGAGCATTACATGTCATTGTAACAACTGCTCCCCAACCCCAATTTAATTTTGACCCTTTTACTCTCAATAAGAGCATTAAAAAAAATGAAAATAAAAAATTCTACAATTTATAATACATTGACTTGGGCTAGTAGCTTTAGCACAAAAGAGGTGTAGGAAGACTGCTTGTGTTATGCTTTGAATGGTGGTTTATTCACACTTTCAGAATCAGTAGGAAGTATATGAATGCTCCCCAATTAAAGGTCACCCCTAGACTGATGAGTAAGATTCAAGATATGTTTTCCTCCAGAGCTGTACTGTGCAGCTTTACAGCAAGCTTGCTGGTTTCTTCTTGATCATCTGCAGCCGACTGGATGGCCTCCTGTGCAAACTGCGAGGGCTTGTCCTTTTTAGGCTTCCGTTTCTAAAAGGAGTGCAGAGGAATATAAATCTAATTATGATCATATGAACAAGAAATTGAGGACTACATGCATAATTTACCTTCAGCTTTCTTTTTGCAGGGTTGTGAATCATACCATGTCGCCATAAGCTTTCCTGTTGAGCAGAAAGTTTGGAGTGTCATTTTGTCCAAAAGTAATCCATCCATGTAATGTTTCTGAACAAGTCAGAAAGTTAAGGGTTTCTCCATGACTTCATAAAGAGTGACACTTGCCCTAATAAAGGTGAATTTACTGAAACCTAAGAGTTTGGCCAATATTCAAGACCTGTTAAATCAAATGAAAGGCAAAAACTGATCACTCTTTGGTAGAGTGGCTCTAAAAAGAGCTTTAAGTTAAGATATGTTGCTTCATTGTCACTTACCTTCAAGGCAAAGCTCTCCCCACAGCCAGCATATGCACAGGAGAAGGGTTTCTTCCCTTCATGGTCTCCCAGTACATGACTCTCCAGTTTAACACGACGGGTGAACTTCCTGTTGCAGCCCTCGCTGGGGCACAGGAAGTACCTCTTCTCCCCAGAGTGTGAACGCAGCTCATGCAGGTGCAAAAACCAAGTGTTGTTGAAGAGTTTATTGCACTTTTCACACACAATCTTCTCTGAGAAGATTTTTTTTAATTGAAGTTCAGAAGAAAAAAAAAAAAAAAAAAAGTCCATGAGCATAGCAAGGCGTACATACCTCTGTGTTGGGCTCTGTGCTTCAGATATTCAGTCCATGTTTTACTCGGGGTAGGACACAGGTCAAAGCTGCAGGGGTAACCTGCAAAACAAGAGGCAGCAGTTTCAGAGAGTAACTCTTAAAAAAAAAAAGTTGAAGTTGTCAACAAACCTTGATGTACTTTCTCGTGATGCTTCAGTTTCTCTCGACTGGGAAAATCTTTCCCACACCCGTTGAATGTGCAGCTATAAGAAGAGAAGCCTTTATGCAGAGAGAAAAATATTTGCAGTTCTTTATATTTTGAATGTTTCCAATATCCACTTACTGAAAAGCCAATGGTTCTCCATGCTCACACTTGTGAGCTTTTAGTTGTTTCTTCTTGCTGAAATCCTTTTCACAGCCTTCATAGTCACACTAGAGGGGCGTGGGGGACAGGAATGTGCAAAACAGAAAACGTAATTTTCATCTTAACTAATAGGGTGAACAGCTGTACTTTATATCTGTCTTCTTGGTGCTGGTGGACTCGAGCTATGTAATTCTTCATAGTGGCATTTTTCTCAAAGGCTTCCAAACATCCATCCATGGGACACCTGCAACCCGGGCAGGTAACTAATAAACACCCAGAAGGTGACTTTTCTTATTTTAAACAATTGTGGGTCTTACTTATGTGGTTTTTCACCGCTATGCACTTGTTCATGCCTGGTGAGCTCATAGCGAGCGCAGAAACTCTTCTCACAGCTCTCACAGGAAAATGGTTTCTAAGACAAACCCACAAGCTTCAATTGAGAACGCAGGAAGAACAGGAGGCAGCATCATGCAGTCTTACCAATCCAGTGTGTTTGCACAGATGAGCCTCTAACGTCCACAACTTCCTAAATGTGGCGTTGCAGTCAGAAAAAGAGCAAACGTATGCGTTTTGACTTTGCAACCGTTCACCCATCTTTAATAACAGATGCGAGGTTTTGTGAAAACTGGCAGGACACTCAATGACCCACAACCACCAGCTCCACCTGGGCTTCATTTATCTGATTGGGACATACCATTCCGTTCAGAAAAGGAGTGTCCTGCCATTTTTAAGCTAAACAAACAGGACAATATATTTCAGAAGATCCTCTGATCAGATTTACTGATAGAAACATATAGTAAATATCTACCCCTTTTTTTCCTGCTTCCTCTAAATCTTTGGAGAAATGTCAGCCAGGCTTCCTGCTGAATGTGACCTGAACTCCTGATCCATGTGGTGAAAGGCGTCTGATTGTCTGCATCAGTATGACACATTCAGATTTTACTGCCCTAATCTTAATCTAATCTCTCTATTAATAGCATCTCCTTTGAAGGTGTGATTTATTGCTGTGAAAAAAAGTTCCTAACAAGATTCTGTGTAGTGTAGCCCATAAGTAAAAATAAATAAATGAAATAATAATAAATAAATTACTCTTCATTTACAAATGAAATAAATTTTGAATCTTTTTTATTTGGCTGTGTCTTTATTCATTTATTTCTTTATTGTAAACAACCAGGTTTCTATGTTTTGTTTTGTTTTTTCATTTTGGTTCTGTCTTTTCCTGGGTTTATGAGATTTTTTGAACATTCAAATTTTTTGATAATCTTATACATTTTCTGATTGAATAAAAAAAACTTTTTGTCAATATTACACAGATTTATTAAGGATTTAAGGTCTTTCTTACTTTCTAGTATCTAAAATCTTTTGGTAGATTTTTTTGTTTTGTTTTCAATATTTTGCATTGTATATTTGCTTTTATACTGTATAAGAATTGTGTTTTCTGAACTGTTTCCTGCATTTTTTGTCTTTTAAAATAGTTTTGATCCTTTTCCGTTTTCCCTGCACAGTCAATCAAATGCAGCTAATTGATTGAATGAGCCACCAGATTAGAACTGTAGCTGCAAAGTATACACCACATTTATATTTTTTCCTCATTATGATCGAACACACTTTTTTCCAACTAAACAACATAATGTGTGGATGTCATTTTAATCCTTTAAAAATAAAAAATTTAAAGTGGCGGACAATCCAGAGACGCTATCTACTTGTCCAAACATTCCAGATCGCCTTATGAGCCCATGCTCTGCACTCATGTGAAACCTTTGACTGACTTTTGTGAATGAGGCCTATTGAGTGTGCGTAGGGCGTTAGCTCAGCGCCCTCCCACGCTCTCAGGTAAGCATGCCTGGATCCAGTAAACCCTGTTATCAGCTTCCTCCTCCCCTCCTCATCCGGCGCCCCCACTACCACCACCGCAGCCGTCAGGGAGTGGATCAATACAGCTGGCCCGATAGCCACATGTACCCCTGCGCCTACACCTGGCTGCCCCTGATAACCACACAGACCCTCACCCCACCTATCGCACACAGAGATACAGCATGCAGCAGCTCTGTTTGGCAAGCGGTGGGATTTTCCTGCATCCTTAAGCACATCCCAAACATTACAAGCATCAGAGCGACTGCTGATGCTCTATTTCATCAGTCCGATTATGTTAACTTCTTTATTTTCTCAGCTATGCCTCTATGGTGTTTATTTTTAACATGTCACATTCTTACTCAGACTAGTCCAGGTAATTTGAAATGGTGTGAGCTCATATTGGGATATCACGCTATGCAGCAGCTCCACAAAACAAACCATGTTCATGTCCTACTATCTACCGTTTGCCTGTGTGTGTGTTTGTGTGTTGTTAATGTGTAATGACCAGGGTCGATACAGCTGCTCTGAGCTGCTGGCTGAGCTGACAGACTCAATCTGTGTGTGTCAAACGTGTGTGATTAAGGAGTTCATAGTGCTCCGCAGCTTTTATCCACAGGCCTGCTCTCTCTCTCTCTCAGCCCCACCTACCAACTGGCTTTGCTTTCTCCCTCTCCCCTCACACTACGTGCTTTTCCGTCTTTCAATCAGTAACTTCCATGAGTCAGTGAGAACCTAAGAGCGCATGAAAACAGGAAGAAAGTAACCGATCATGTTGATGGGAGAAAAAAAAGGGTTTATGTTAGAGAGAATGAGACGATTGCTTTAAAATGTGTTCTTTAATATTCGGTTTTTAAGTGAGAGAATGCAGGACAAGACTGTGCAGATAACATTATCTGAATACTACGAGCTGGATCCAAACCGTGCCGATCAATACCAAGGGCTTTGGCTGCCAGCCTGCTCATTGATTGATTGCATCTTGTTTTTCCATCTGCTTTTTCTGGTTTTATCTCTTTGGGTTGTTGGACACTTATTACTTTGTACTGATAAGGATGGTGTCTGAATCTACTGACCTCAGGCCGGCAGGGTTACAGAGGAGCAGGACGGAAAACCTCTGCATGTTCAATTATAGAAACACCTTAATTTGTCACATATTAGAAGATTCATCATCCTCTTGCAAATATAACGCCTTGTAAAGTGTTTGTAAACCTTAAAGTATTTCAGAGTTTATGTGACAACCACAAATGTCAGTGTGTTGTTGTTGTTGTTTTTGGTATTTCATGTGAAAGACAAACAGAAAGTTGCAAATAATTGCAGAGTAGAAGGACAAGAATGCACTGTTTTCAGAATGTTTTCCGAGTAAAAGTCTGAAAAGTGTGGCATGAATTTGTATTTAGGCTCTTTTCCGCTGATCCCCTTAAATTAAATCTAACACTACAAGTCATTTTCAGAAGTTGTCAATATGCTAGAGTCTGCCTCTGTAATTTAATATGAATATAAACTCAGCTTGTTTGTGGAAGTTGATCCATCTTAACTAGCCATTTGCATGGAAAGATAAAGCAGCATAAGGATGTAAGGAATGCTTTTCATCATCAAGGACAAGGAAGCTGATGACAAAAGACTTGAGTTGGAGGTGGACCCTAAACATACCAATTATAAATAAATAGCTTAGCTCAAAACTTATTTGCTATGACCTAAACAGACCTAAACTGATTTGTCAAGACAACATCTGTAATAAGACTAGAAAATAAAATGCATGTTCACAAACACACTTCATTCAATCATTTTCTTTGCACTTTAAAAAAAAAAACCTGTCACATAAAATTTTAAATGTTTAAGGGGCATCAATACTTTGGCAACTGTAACCTCTCTACATTTTACTTTTTAAAAAAAATCAAAAAACACCCAAATAATTGGGTGTTTGTAAGGAAAAGGATGTTGTTTTTGCCACAAGAATCCTTTGGTCCTCTCCTCCTTTTTAAGCTGCCTTATCTCAGCAAGCTGGTCCTAATTTGTGTCAATATTGGATAAAGTACTGAGATGGGGTGAGATAACCTATTTGTCACATAACCAACCAGCCATTCAGCCTCCACTGATTAAACAGCACACATCAAGTGGCCCACACCAACAGACTTGGCTCTTTATTATACCATTTCCGTTTATTAAACAGAGCAAGACACACAAAAAAGAAATGACCCAAATATTTTTGCATTGAATAGAAAAACACACTTTCCATTTAACTTGATTAAATTCAAACATGGTTTAGATTAGATTATTCTATAGCCAACACTATCTGAATGGTCAAGACAGACAGTAATAATCGTTCACATTAATAACACTAAAGCTGCAGCTGGACCTCTTAAGAGTTAGAGCAAAACAAGAAGATAGCGCGCACTGCCCCCTGCTGGACAAACAAGAAAATCATCTTAACCTGCAGTTTCCTGAACAGCTGCTATTATTACAAGCTACATATATTCTCAGGTTAGGTCCTAAATAAGCACATGACTTACATTTGTTCTGTAACATTTAGATGAACAGCTTTATGACAATGCAAGTGATTCTAAAACTATTTTTACTGCACTACACAACTCTTGGTTGCACAGAAGCAATCTTCATATTTATTTGTTTTAATATTTTAAAAACGGTCCATATTTGAAGATTTTGTAGTTTGCTTGTCTATTTACAGCAAAAATTAACCTAATTGAATTATGCAAAAGTTAAGACTGGAAAATTGCTTATCAGGATTTATGGTTTTTGCTTTTATTGTGAGTTTAGGAGAGAATTATTTGGAGTAAATATACAACTAAAGTGTTCAGAAGTTACTGCATCTCAAAATATTTCACTTGAGAAAGTTGACATTTACAGAAAAAGATTAGTTATAACTTCTACACAGCTCCCTCTAAATAGCTTTCGTTTCAACTTTTGTCTCTACCAGAGATGTCCGACTCCAGACCTCAAGGACCAGAGTCCTCCATGTTTTAGGCGCGCCAACACAGCAAAGTTACAGCAGAGAATTAGAAATACGCAATTCCTCTAATTCAAGCGAACATCTAACACATGCAGAACTCTCAAAGCCAAGGACTGAATCCGGCCACCGCAGTCCTGCTCTAACCAATGAGAAAACTGCAGTCTGGAGAGCCATAGCTAGACATCTAAAGAAATTAGCCCCGTCTGTGTCTCTCTCCTAGTTATGTGGTTGGTGCAAACAATATGAAATGCTTGTGACATAGGCCCATCACTCTCAGTTCGCCGGTGAAATGAGGTGCGTTTGATTTCATTTTTTGGAAATCAAAGGAGGAGAATCATCACCGAGTGAGGGCCCATCACAGCTGTTTCACATTTAAAGTGGCGTGCACAAAGACCACAACATGTCAGATGTGATGTGTACAAATATCTTTATTAATTTGAGCACTTTATGCCATGAACTCGTAAGGGATTGGCTCCAGCAGCTGGGGCTCGTTCTTCTTGGTGCTGACAAAGTGAGCCTCACGAGGAGGAGCGGGCTGAGGAGGAAAACAAAAATAAAATCAATAGCACTTAACATACAAAGTGTGAAATCTCTGTGGAGGAAATTGTGTTTGGTGCTTTGAATACATTTCTGTAACATATATTGTTCTCCACTTAAACCTCTAAGGATCAGATCATACCTGGCGTTTCAGTTCCACCCAGGTGCCTTTCTGCTTGGCCTCCAGCTTCTTGCGCTCGTTCTCCTTGACGCGCTGCAGGAAACTGTCCCTGCTCTTCGAATGCTTTACGTGCTCAATGCGCACGTTAATCCTTTTGGCCAGAATTTTACCCCTAAACAGAAAAGTTAACACAAACACAGGTATAAAAACATTGCCTCAGTGAGTGGCTTCAGCTTCTACTCGTCTGCAATGCCCTGCAAAGCTGCAGTCCTGTGATGTCTCCTCAAAACAACCCGAAGCCCAAACACCAGCTTTAGAGCGGGGTGCCTGAGGATGAGCTATTCTCCCCCATATGAATGACCACTGAGGACAGAGAGGCTCCAGGTGGCAAAGTGAAGATGGGGGTTTTAGAAAGTTAAAACAAACACACCAGAGGTTCAGGCAAACTTTCATCCCTCAGAGTAAAGAACACAGCTCCCCTTCTACAGAGTCTAAAGTAAAACGGAATAACCATTTTCTACTTACTTGACCTGCTTGTTGACAATAATGCCGACAGCATGTTGAGTCACATTGTAGACGCGTCCTGTTTTGCCGTGGTAGCACTTATGAGGCATACCTTTCTGAATGGTACCGGTGCCCTGGAAAAACACCCACATGACGATGAATCTACCATCACAACATGGAGACCAGTAGATAGTGCTCAAATATCGCCTCATTACTATACCAATGATATTTATCCTTTTTAAAATTCTACACTTTTAATACCACCAAACTGTAGATTTTTGCTTTGTCCATCCTCAGTGTTTGATTATTATGTTGCTTTAATTAAAGCAGCAATGTGGTGAAATTGTGTTGCAGATCGGCTCAATGCAAAAAGCCATTTCACTGCTTTACGGAGCGGCTTAAATATCTTGTAAAAGAGTCTGGAGCATTGTGCACGTTTTAGTTCTCAAACCCTTTCGTACTTTTTTAAAAAAATTCATAAGAACTAAAATTCTCTATATGACTACACTGAAGATTATTCTAGATGTTATGGTTTTCAATATCTATAATACAGAAGAAAGAAATATGCAATATCCCACCTTGATGTCTACGATGTCTCCTTTCTTGTAGATGCGCATGTATGTGGACAGAGGGATTGGGCCTGTGGAGTAGGGAAAAAATTTCAGCATTAAAATAATGGAAACAACATTTAGAATAATGATTATGATTTTTTTTAATGCTAATTTTCATCTATTCAAGAGCGTGTACAGGACCCCATAATGCTGAACAATTTCAACTTGGCAGTGTTTCATTACCTTGTTTCAAGAAAATATAGAGGTTAAACATGTAGTTTAAGTTAGACAAATGTCTAAACATAGAATTAGATTATTGCAGGAAATAAAAACACAAACATAACACTTATCCTCACACAAACTCTGCATGGTTTTTAAACATTCTCCAAGGTAAAAATATTTTATTCTTTAAGCTTCTTTTTGAAGATACAAACATGAATCAGTCTTCAGTGTCCTGCTTCAACACACCTGAATTAAATGTTTGAGTTATTAGAGAGTCAATGGATGTTTAGGAGTTGATTCAGGTGTGATGGACCAGGAGCATATCTAACATTGCAGGACAGTGGCCCTTTAGGACCAGAGTTTGACAGACCAGATGTGAACCCAGACATCAACTTTAACCAGCTACTCACCATGTTTGCGGAAGGGCCTGCTAAACATGTACCTGGTCCCCCTCCTCTTGCCTCTGGTGTTCGTCATGATGCCTGATAACTGAGGAAAAATAAAGACTTTAATAACCCACGACATAAACTGCCTATAACCAGCAAACATGTCACCAAAAGTCAATGTATGTTAATGTAGCTTTCACTTGAATAGCAATACAGTTGTGTCCTCCCACCAACGAAAAATTCTTTACAGCATCTAACTTAGTGCTATATTGTACAATCATAATTTATTATCTTTTAACAAATCGCCATTTTAACTAAAGCTGCATGCACTGCGTTGCAGAATAATAAATCAATGTGGAGTTTACAGAGATAATCAATTCATCACCGTAGTCCATACCTCTAAATGTGTCTTATGACAAACTTAGTGCTACAACCCTATTAACAGTATTTACTATATATTTAATGTATGTCAGAGGATACTAAGCCTTCTGTCCAGTGTTTCTGAAACAGACAGGGCCGCATGGAGAGCCACGCTGCTCCTCATGATCACAATTAGCGAACAAAACTACACCCGGCGACTATTTTCCACCCAATAACACTTCAGTAGCGTGTAAATACACATCTCCGGCGACCGTACTGTCGTAACTATGCATTAATCAGGTAACAATAAAGAGGAAAATAACGATTTAAACAGAGAACATCTTACCCCCGGTCTCTACAAGATGGCGGGTACGGCGGAAAGAGAGATTAAAGGCCCCCAAACTCCGCCTTGTGAAGTAAGATTCAGGTAGAAAGTCCGATTGCCTGAACTAAAACAAAGAAATTAGATTATTTGAATAAGTAAATAAGTGTTTTGTGTGTGTGTGTGTTTTTCTTTTAAATAAATTTCAAATATACAGTAATTATAGGTATGCATTTCACATGAAATTGGGTGGAGCAATGATTTACTTGAGCAAGTCTTTGAAATTATTTTATAACCAATACATTTGTTCGTACAATACAATTAGTAAATTGGATTTGTTGGAATAAATAAGTAAACAAACAAATAAATAAATAATCACGGAAATATCCGAACAATATCCGAACGTCACTGAGATTAATGACGCAGCGGGGAATCTGCAAGTTACATACCACAATAAAAAAAATTTCAGGAAAAAGATATTTCTCAAACTATGGTTTGGCTTTTTTAAAATTTATTTATATATGCATATACAAGTCAAAAAGGTTTGCATTGATGTTTAGTACTACTGTCCGAATGTGTGCCAACATTGAAACGCAACGAGAAGCCTGTGGTTGTAATAATTAAACGAAGACGGAAGCAGCTAACAGTGAATGATCTTGTCTTCTTCAGGCTGTTTGTCCGCAGCAGTCGCGAGCTCAGCAGCGTCTCCTCACGAGGACATCCAGCCCAGTCCTGTCAGCGCGCGGCTGTATATTGGAAGATGGCGCTAGCCGAATGGAAATCCTAATGACAGTCTCAAAATTTGCCTCTTTTTGTACGATGGTGAGTGCACAGCGGCCACATGCTGGCATTATTTAGATTATTTGCTGATTCAGAAACCACCACTGTACCATTATCACCTATTTAAGCCCTGGGAATAGAAATGAAAGCAGTTAATGTTGGTTGTGCTAGGCAAGCAGTATTCGGTATGTAGCCACCCACCGCCTTCTCCTCCGCACTCTTTTTTTTTTCGTTAAAGGCTAAATACGGACATTTTCGAGTGTTTGTGGTTTCTTTGCTTAAGCTTTGCGTTTTAATTAGGTCATGTCTGTCGAAACTTAATGTGCAGACTGTGATAGTGCACCTGCTGACGTTGGGATTCAAAGCTAACCAGCTAATCTGTAGCTAAAATCAGTGTTTCTGCTTGTCAACAACTGGAGCAACTGGGTAATGGATGACCTAAGGGAGACAAACACTTAACCTATATTATATTTAGGGGAAATAATAAACACGGAAACTAAGATATTGCACTGGCCTTTAACCATATAACATATATTCATAAGGTTGGCAATGACGATGTTTGAGGCGTAGTTGTGTTCTCCGTCTCCAGTTTTATTTCTTCTCTTCCTTCTGCGGCTTGACTTTGTGCTCCTTTCAGATCATTCAAACCTTTATAATCTCCTTGGTATGGAAACTCACAAAAAAACACCAAGACGGTTTTGCATTTAAATCCCACCGGGAATAGTGGGAGTGCAGACATGTCTGATTTACTGTCAGGTGAAAATTAAGCATAATTTGCTCTAGTGACAAAAGAGGAATGCCAAGTATTTGCGTTTTTTATCTTATTTTATTTGAACAAAAGTTGTTTTGAAAGGATCGATTCAAATTCATTGTCAGTGTAATGTGTGTTTTATTTTTTTTAAGTCGTAGATGAACTTTAAACTGATTAAGAGTTGGTGACATTTACGTGTGTGTTGCACTTTTTACAGGGCGCCAATGCCTCTGCTCTGGAGAAAGAGATTGGATCTGAGCAGTTTCCTGTTAATGAGCACTACTTCGGCCTGGTCAATGTAAGTGGATAACAAAGTGGTTGTTAGATCATGTGTCTTTATTTAAAGCTGACTTAATTTCCTACCACTAAAATATATATCCAATGTCCCTGGAGTCGACTCTCCTCGCAGCGGCATGTGCTTTTAGTTTAGAAGTTGTCACAAGAGAAAATGTCATTTTAAAAAGACGAGGAAAAGAGGATTGTATTTAGATTTTTTGTTGTTGTTGTTTCTAAGCCACATTCTCTAAAGAAATGCCAAAAATGTTTCTATCACTGGATAAAATACAACCTCTTCACTTGAGCAATTTTCTTTTACATTTAAGTTTTTAAATATTTCTGTATTCAAAATGTTCACTTATGAATACACATTTGAAATGAATTAATCAAGGATTACTTTTCTGAATTGCTTAATTAGTTAATATCAGAGAATTTTGATAGATACAGACAATCAATAAGATGAAGCATTTTTATTGATATGCTGGAGATTCAGCGATTGTTGAGTAAAATACGAAATGTGGAACACATTTCTACCAATTTAAAAAAAAAAATAGTCATAAACACTGAAAGCAAGTTTTCTTCCTCAATGAATTCAGAAAAGCTCTGCTTCAATTATAAAATCAATTATTGGTTGATTATCTCTTTCAGTGTGTTGTTAAGCTGCACTCTGAAAGAAAAGCTGTCATCCAAGCAAATAGCCTTAATATTTAAAATCTATTTTTTGTGTGTTTTTATGTTAATACTGTGAGATTGTGGCATTTCTACTAAAGGTTTTCTGTGAGAACCTCATAGCAGCCCATACCTAGTCTGTTTGTTTAAGACAAAAACAATAAAAATGCAGAACCCTAACATGAGGAAGATGGATTCATGACGGTGTTTTATGCATTTATGTGACTCAGATGCTGGAACACATCGTGACACAATAAAATTGTGTGTTTTCTCAGACCATAAATATCTACTGGTAATTTCTTAGAAAAATTTTTATGTAAATATTACTAGTGAGCCAAGAAACCTGGGAAATTTGAATCTAAAGAGGAATTGTCGACTGCATTAGTCCCTCCTGTTCAACAAGTAATGTGTTTTATTGGCTTGTTATGCAGTTTTGACAAGTAGGGACTCTTATTTTTACATTCTCCATGTCTAGATAAGTATGGAAAATAAAAACTGAGAGTGAGGAGCATTTTAGAGGCTCAATCTTACATCGACTCAGAAATTGCTTTAGATTAGATAAAATCTCAATCTGACCTTTATTTTTCTTAAAATTCTGTAACTATGGGTGTTAAACTGGACGAGATTTCTGAACTGATTTCAGGTTAAAAAAAATTTTTTGTGTGTGGAGGTATTGCTGATAAATTTGGTTATAGTATCTGTATTTATCTAAAATAGTCTAGTCAGGAATTTATTAAAGATTTGAACTTATGTTGGTTTTGTCCAGATGCTGAAAATAATTTTTGACACTGGAGATTTTATAAACCAGCTTCAGTACTCTGATGCTTTCTTGAAAACTCACTCTACTAAAATCTTACGGTCCTGCTAATATTATTGCTTACATGTTTGTTTTTTGTAATGTCGGGATTCCTGTGGCTTTGCTAGTGCCTGAATTTAATCTGAATTTAATTGCATATTGGAACTTGGTTTTTCCAAACTTCCAGAAGGGGAAAATCCAAACTTGAACAAGAGCTCTGTTTTCGTTCTTTGGTACTGCTGTTGTTTCATGGATGACTGTAGCTTATTATTCTCCTGAGGAGGAAAGTAAGCTGTAAAACTGTTTATGACATTTTGGCATTGATAAAATGAAAAACAAGAGCAAGAGTGGTGTAGCTGCTCAGTTCCTCGGTGCAGTCAGGGAAACGCATGAGAAGGATCATTTCACCACCTGCTGGAGCTTTTAACACAAATTAGGCCAAAGTATCATTAGGATGCAATCATCAGTCCTCGTTCTCTGACGTTGATTTGCAAAATGAAATGGATGTGATGTTTTAATGTGATGTATATTTTTACATTAGACTGCTGTAGGTAAATTAATGCTGCAGTTTAGATGTATACTTTCTGCAGAGCAGTGAAGCAGCTTCATGAGCCAGTGTTCAGCTGGAAGATAACTGCTTGCAGTGTACACCTGTGGCGCTATTAGTTAGTATTAAGATGAACATTATTAATCTGTTGCAAACTATAAGAAAACGGTTTGTTTCAAGAAATATAATACATTTTTAAAGCATTTTATTATTTTTTTGTTTTAGTGGCTTACCTTGTCACTATATTCTCCACTGAAAAATGTCCAGATTGCATGCACAGCTGCTGCTGCACCAGGTTTCTCTGCTGTTTTTTGGTGTTGACTGCAGGGAACCAGTTTTGCAAGAATTTTAAAAATGGAACACATTTGTGCTTCTTCAAGGTTTTTACACTCAAGAATGTTGGGATCAGTTTGGAAAAAGTGTCTTTTTTACCATTGTGAAGTTGTATGACGCTCTGTGCTTAAAATGACAGAACAGAACAGATAGCGATAGATGATTCAAACAAAGGACACAAACATTCTTAAAAAAAAGAAGCCTGTGATGTACGTCATTTGCTCTTTTATGTTGTAAGAGGCAGCGAAGCTTTGATGTAGAAATCTAGCCTGCCTTTTAAAAATCATAATGATTATTGTGTGCTTACCGTATGTCTACCATCTGGCTCTGGATTGCTCTGATGGAGCAGAGGCTGCTGGCACACACTCAATCTAAACTACATTTTTCAAATGGGTCAGCAATCAAAGTGAAGAGGTGGATATGTTATCTGGCTGTAATTGCATAACAGCTGTGGCTATAGGATTTTTTAAAAATAATTTCTGTTTTGTGATTTTTAGTTTGGGAACACCTGCTACTGCAACTCGGTGCTGCAGGCTCTCTACTTCTGCCGGCCGTTTCGGGAGAAGATCCTGGCGTACCGCAGTCAGCCTCGGCGGAAGGAGAACTTGCTCACCTGCCTGGCCGACCTGTTCCACAGTATCGCCAACCAAAAGAGAAAAGTGGGGGTCATACCACCCAAGAAGTTCATCACACGGCTACGCAAGGAGAATGGTGAGTGGGGAAGGAAATGCAAATAAAACAACCTGTTTTAGATGAAGATCCAGAGCATCTTATAGTTGTGGCTCAAGTGCTGAAGTTTCGGTTCTGTTCTCTCCTCAGAGCTGTTTGACAACTACATGCAGCAGGATGCCCACGAGTTCCTGAACTACCTGCTCAACACCATCGCAGATCTGCTGCAGGAGGAGAGGAAGCAGGAGAAGTCTAATGGTCGCCTAGCCAACGGCACATTGGACTCCCAGAACAACAATAGCAACGCCACGCCTGCTCCCACCTGGGTCCACGAGATCTTCCAAGGCACTCTGACCAATGAAACACGTTGTCTCACGTGTGAAACAGTGAGATCACGTCGTACATTTTCACTGACATAAACGTTCTTTTTTCGGGGACTGAAAAGTTGGAATCCTATTTAAAATATCTGACACTTTAACATGTTTTTTTTTTTCTCTTCAGATAAGCAGCAAAGATGAAGACTTTCTGGACCTTTCTGTAGACGTGGAACAGAATACCTCCATCACACACTGTCTCAGGTAAAACTACGCAGCTGATTTACTGAAGCATCCTGAAAAAGACTTGTGAATTTTGAAGAATTGTAATTAAAGCTTCTTCCATTTTGAAATTATTAATTTATTGAGCATCGCTGTATGGTTGTGTGTCAACAGTGTAAATTAATGTCATGTCATTTTTAGAAGTCTGTGTTTGTCATTTCCTGCAGAACAGGAACCAGTGGTAAAACAGCATGTATGCTGAACCAACCCCGATTTCTTATAATTTTTCCTGTTTAAAAAATAAAATGTAATCTAATAAACAGTGATACTGCAGGAATCTTTTTCCTGTCAGTGTGACAGGAAGGTTTGAGTTTGACAGCCGTAAGCCTCGCTCTTCCTTTCGTTTATGATGCAGGGGTGCGTGACCGCTGGTTCTCCTCACTTCTGTGTTTATACTTCTTGCATGCAATGTAGCGGAGTCAAGCTGGCAGTTCCCTCCAACGCAACAAGAAAAAAATCAATAATTTATTTTAATGAATCAGCTGAATGCATCGCTGTTAGCAGGATAAGACCGCAGTGAGGCGTGCTTTTTCTGTCTAGAGGCAGAAACGTCTGTCAGGTGCTGAACAGTGAAGGTTTATAGCAGCCATTTTCAAAGTTCGGAGTCCAGTCCAAATCCAGACCAAAGAAAAATGCAGGCCAAGTCACAGAATTAAGAATGTGGAATATTGTCGAATTTGTGCATTAAATATAAAAGATCTCTCAAAATCAAACTGTCCTGTCAGTGTACCCTTACACCAATGTTCAGTGACGGAGAGTAAATCTTTTCTGCTGCTACCTCACAACTGTAAACCTGTTAAGCAAAGGAAATGATGCTAAATAGACAGGAACTTGTTTGGAGGCTATCGACTTTAGCAACGCAGCTTGGGTTTGTCCAAAAACACATTTTCAACAACAACAATAGTTTTTGTAACACTTGTCCATTAAACATATAGATGTTCTTCCTCAAATTTGTCTTCTAATGTCACCAGTGCTGTAGTTGGCTGTAGGTTTATTCCTGATTTTATTTGAGCTGCACCTCCAAAAGAAAAGAAACAGCTGTTCCCCCCCCCCCCCCCACTAACTTGAAGTCCACTTCAGGGTTGTTCTTTAACCCAGCCAGAGTCCAAGTTGGCCAAGTCAGTAGTTCCCTGCACTTTGGTTAAGCTGCTTCTTTGCTACTTTTTCATATTTTTCACAGCAGGCATGTTGGTATAAGCTTCCTAGAAACCTTTTTTGTACCCCTGTACTATCAAAAAGGTTAAAGTTACAAAAAACAAAAAAAACAAAATTGATTTAAGATCTACTTAATATAATAGCAGCTGAAATGCTTTGTTTGGGAATACACAAACGGCACCAGGAAGATGTAGGATTATTTTTGTAAGCATGGACCCTGGATTAAATGTTTTTCTTTTGTTTCCTCTCAGAGGGTTCAGTAACACGGAGACTCTGTGCAGTGAGTACAAATACTACTGTGAGGAATGTAGAAGCAAGCAGGAGGCGCACAAGAGGTCAGTGGAGCAGATTCTTTTGGGTCCAATGTCCTGCAAAAATATTTATGCCCCTCAAGTATTTCACATTTTGTCCCATTGAATCCACAAACTTTAATGACTTTTACTGGGATTTTATGTGAGATCAAGACAAAGTAGAGTGAGATAATTGGAAGAAAATACCACATCTAGGAACTATGTTCTCTATCCAGTGTGACTGAATTTGATCTATTTTGCAAAGCAAAGGCCAGATTTTCAACCTTTAGATGTGTACATCTGGTTGAGCTGCACCTCTAAAGAAAAACCTCTAAAGATTTTTTTTGTTTTGTTTTTTGTCAAAAAAAAATCTTGGAGCCTTTTCCTTCCACCTCAAAATTATTCAGTGCTTCATGTTGAAATCCCAGTTAAATACATTGAAGTTTCTGGTGAATAATTGTGAAAGTCCCTGTAAATTGTTCATCGTCTCGGTTAATTTCATTCATTTCCGGCCCTTCAGGATGCGTGTGAAGAAGCTGCCGATGATTCTGGCTCTGCACCTGAAGCGCTTTAAGTACATGGAGCAGCTCCAGCGATACACCAAGCTGTCCTATCGTGTTGTCTTCCCTCTGGAGCTCCGTCTCTTCAACACCTCTGGAGACGCCACCAATCCTGAGAGGTTATACGACCTGGTTGCTGTGGTAGTGCATTGTGGGAGGTGAGCATGTGAATGAACAACCAGTGTTAAAACATCTCTCCTTTTGACTCTGAGAGTGGGAGTATGTATGTCTGTGTTTATTTAAGGTGTTCCCTGCTTGTTTTTCAGTAAGTGCGTTTTGAAACAGACTTGAGCTCTGCACGAAACAAACCATAACGGAGGGAAAGGTTGAACTTTAGAGTGGGATAAGAGCCCTGCATGTGTAAAATGTCATCTCTAATTTGAGCTAGCTCCAATCTAAACCCCTTAGTGATTTAAGAGCCATCCATATCAGTCAAGAAGTGACTCAATAGAGTGAGCATCAGACTGCTTGAGGGGGAAGTAGATTTAACATTCATCTGCATATAAATGGAATAGAATCCATTATTTACAAAGCATAGTTCCCAGTGACAAAAAGGTGCAGGGAAAAAACAAAAGGCCCAAGAATAGAGCTTTAGCCGACATGTTGGGTCAGCACTAGAGGAGGTAGGGACGCCAATCCTCACAGAAAAACCTCCGTCATGGAACTGAGCTTGTGATTCCCACCCATTGCGCCAGCTGTCTGCCTCAAAGGCAGCAGTAAGGTCTAACAGTGGAAACAATACACATTTTCCACATTCAGTTGCTATAAAAAAGTTGACACTGAAGGAGCTACAGGGATTTCTGGCAACTTCTGGATTTATTCTCTACAAGAAATTCTTATTTTCTCTGCAACTCTTCACTGAGACACATGGTTGTAAAACAGGTGTTAAAACTTGGTTAAAATCTCCATAAATGTCTTGTAGTATGCATTTACCCTTTGGGCCACAAATGAGGCACCAAAAGTGAAACAAGGTGGTGGTGGCATCATCGTTGAAGGTCATTTGGATTAACATTGCACTTAGGGTTTGTGCCAAGGTGGATGGAATTATGTAAATCTGAGTTTTGACCCAAAACCTTCAATTATCTGCCAGAAAGTTGAAGAGGGATTTCATTTTCCGTGTAGTTCAAAATTAAATTTAATAGAAGATCTGCAAATTTGCCTGTTCTGGCCTGCAGACTTCTAACACGGATTAAATCTGGAAAGGGAAATGTCACTAAGTTAGGATGAATAGATTTCTGCTGAAACTGAATCAAAGGATGGTTCAACAAAATATTAGAGAATTAAGACTGCTGGAGCTTTTTGTTTTACATTTTCCCTCTAAAATCTTTGAAGTTCATGGAATGGATGCAACATGTCATGCGGAAAAGAAATCTATCATTGTGATGTAATTATTGTATATTACAAAAACCTTGCATTGCAACAAGTTTTGAAACACTTTAGGAAAATATATTCTCTCAAATGTCCAGAATGTTTTAAAACTACCTGAAAACCTCATAAATTTAAGGCTGAATCTGTAAATTTGTAGCTCTAAAGGATAAACTCTTTTTTTCTTCTTCTTCAGTGGTCCAAACAGGGGCCACTACATCGCCATTGTAAAAAGTCATGACTTTTGGTTGCTGTTTGATGACGACATTGTAGAGGTAAGCAGGTTGTTTTGTGTTCAGCCCCCGTAGGACTCATGTCTGCTTGTTTTGTAGCTGAGCCGTCCGTCTCACTTCTGCTCTTGTAGAAAATCGACGCCCAGGCCATCGAAGAGTTCTACGGTCTCACCTCCGAAATCTCCAAGAACTCCGAGTCGGGCTACATCCTCTTTTACCAGTCCAGAGACTAAACCAGATGTGGACCGCAGCGCTTTGCCACATCATCATAGAGACGCTCTCTTCTAACTTTGTGGGGGGGGGGGCAGCAGATTGTAAACTCACACGGCGTCATACCTGCTTCTACCTGAGGCTTCAAAGCACCTCAGCACTGCAGCTCAGCTGTGGCAGTCCCCCTTACTTACCAGCTGACCCCCCCGCTCCTCCCATGCCCTTCCTGCTCCCCTTCATCCACCGCTGCTGCTGCGAGGACAGAGAGAGACGACAACAAATGAAACTGTGTCATGATTGTTTTCAGAAGAAGGGACTGAGGGTTGTACAGATTTTGACTGGCTGTATGAGTGCTGTTCTAGTTTTTGCCTTGGGTGTGGGGTGAAAGGGTATTTAATTCATATGATGTAATATCGGCCTGGAGTCTTCACCTCCCACAATGTTAACCTAAACTGTGACAGACATTTTTTTTTGGTCATGGACGTGATGGAGGATGGACAGGAGGTGGGTGCCCCGCTTACAGGGAGCACAGGGCTGTGTATTTCTAGTGTACAGAATGGTATTTGTATAAATATTTCATTAAGATATTATCATTGGAAAATGTTAGACTCGGAGAAGATGTATTAACACTATGGTGCACTTTTGATACTGTTTTGTAGGTGTTGGCAAGCTTAATGTGAGGGTGGGGGGTTGCTTGAAAAGGCCTGTTGTGAAGCGATCATTTTCTGTTTTAAAGAAAAAGAAATAAAGCCAATAAGATTGAGGGACCGTCTGCTCCACTTTCTGCGTCCCACAGGTGCCACTGATGACTCATGGGGAGACTCGGCGTCGCCATCTAGTGGTGTGCTTTGGTTCTCCTGTTTTTGTTTTATTCCATCCGGAGTTATTTTTAATCCATTCAGAGCCAGTAAACAGCACAGCCAAACATCACACACAGATGCATCTCAATAAATTTGAATGTTATTGCATATGCTTAATTTTTTTTTATTATTTTGATTATGACCAATAACTCCCCACCCCTCCGAAAATGTATTATATAAGATCAATCAAGATTATGCTATAAATAAATGTATTTCTGTCTGTACAATAATATGGAATGCTTTTCCATAATAAACTGTACCAAACCTAAGGTCTTTGGACCACCATAACTCTTTATGTGGCCCTCTAAACTAGAAAGACCCATAAATAGAGAATTCAAGAAAACATTTGCGTTCCTAAATATTTTTATCAAGTCAGAGCCGTATTTGTATTCTACTAAATTACCTTAATCTGAAAAGAAGTTCAGTATTTAAGAAGTACTCTTCAAAGTGCTTAAATGTTGCTCACTGGCCCAAAGTCCTCTTTTGTGATGAAATTAAATTTTGGATATCATTTGGAAATCAAATTGCGTTAAGTCTATTTTAGTGTCGGTGATTAATTGGGAGTCACGTCATCTGCTGATGGTTGTCTGTATCTAAAGTTTGCACAAACAAGCATCTTTTAGTGCATTTCATTAGACAAGCTTTTATTTATTTCAGTTCTTTTATCTCCCCTGACATAAATCCCAAGTTAAAGCTGCAGGTTGTTAAGAGGAACATTTGAATGTTTGAATCTGATCCTCTCCATGTCACACCGCATTGATGCAGTAACTCATGTAAAAGCAGCCTGGGCCCCGTTTTAAGTGCACATATTACATTCTTTCAGTAGGCCGACACTTTTGTTTTTAAAAAAATCATTTTATTGCTCCTACGTAATCAAGTTTCATGAGAATATCACTGTGTGTGTAGTTAAATCTATATACGTCTGCTGAGGTGACTGCGCAGCAGAAGGTGGAGGACAGGGAGGAAGAGGATGAGGAAGAGGAGGCTGGTGACACACATCGGGGTTGCTGTTAATAGCTCAGACAGGACCAGAATAGCAGGGCGTCGCGGGAGGAAAAGCGACCCTCTGCGTCCAGCAACCTCCCGTCTGAAACTTGAGTCTGGCCAAAAACAAGTTAAACATCTTCCACAATTACTCCCAAATTATATACTCAACATTTAAGGAAACAAACAAACAAACAAAAACTCTTGTTTACTCGGCAATAAATTTGTCCTTGATGAAGAGCGAAGCAAATTACCAGAGTTCAACCAGTGTGCCCTTTCTGGGACTCCTCCTTCAGCAGCAGCATCATCATCATCATCCTCATCTCCACCTTCCTCTCTTCTCACTCACCTCTTCCTCCTCCTCTTCCGCCGCTGCTGCTCCACTCGCCGCTCCGTCCCCGCACCACCGCAGTCCACGGCCCCGTCAGTGGCCGAGCCGCCGCCACCGCGCTCTTCCCTCCCCGGTCTTTTCTTCCATGATCTTCTCTCCTCCTCTTCCTCTCCTCGCTGAGCTGCGTCTCTGTCCGCCGGCGCCGCATCATCTGCATCCCTAACATGGGAACACAAAGCTGTCGTTCTTCCATCTAGACGGGAAGTCGCACCTCACAGAGTCAAGGTAGGCTGGCTGGATGGATGGATGGCTGGATGGATGGATGGATGGAAGCTTGGTGATTACTGAGCATCCTTTGCATGAATGGAGAAATGCATGTTTTTTTCCCCCCTTCTTCTTCTTCTTCTTCTTCTTCTTTCCCTTCATTCTGCGGGCTGAGCGAGTGAAGGTGCAGTGCCATTTTTCCAAAGCAAGGTGCGCAGGGATGTGGTGGCGTTTCCGTGACGGGTGCGGTATGTTCTCTGGCAGCTGGTGGGTTGAGCTGTGGCCATTGGCAGGGCAGCGCTGTCGATATTGACTTCTGCAACCTGTAAGTTAGTGCAAAGCAGCGACTTTGGCTGTCCGCTGGCTGCTTTTGTCAATTCGTTTATAAACGCAGCCCTTGACCGTAATAGACCTCTGTTGTAACAACTTTTCGTCAATCTGTTACACCTCTCCACTGATAACGCGGCTGCACCTTATTGAGTACTTGCAGAGTGTTTGATCATTTTTAAAAGAACTAACGAAGCGAAATATGCCTAATTCTGAGCAGTAACACTAATGCTGGGCTTTAGTCTCCAAAGCCCGGAGAACACTCAGTACGACTTTCAGAAAACCGAGACTGTGCCGAGCAATGAGTGAATGTGATCAAAACAGCTTTAAATCAAAGCTGGGTAAAGTGATCAAGCCCAGCCTTTTGATTTGTTGTTAATCAGAGAGCAAAACAATCCAAGAGATTTATTCATGTATCTTTACAGTGGCTGTTTTGGGTAAACGCTCAGGGCGCCATCTTTAGATGAAAATAATAAGTTTTCAGACTGGAATTTGTGGACTCTACTGTAACGCCTCTAGAAAAAATAAGATTGTTCACCACAGCTACCTAACGATGCTGGTTTGAGCAACTGTAGTTTAATATCTAAAAAATAACTTTAATTAGTAGGACCTACACTGGATTTTTTATTTTTTTTTACACTGAAGAAATTGAAATCCTTGGTAAAAGCAAACAAAAAAGGAGTTATAGTTTTGTCTACTTATCAAATCTATTTTTAAAATTGGTTGGACCTTTTCAGGTTGGAGATGGGATCAAAATCAACTCAAACAACCTCTGAATATTTAGCCACTGAAAGTATTAAAGGAAAAAGTCGGCATCTTTCAAAAAGACAGTGATTTTTATGCAAGACATTGCTCCATCACATGCATCAAAGTACACCTCTGAATAGCTAGCCACTGAAAGTATTAAAGTTTAAAAATTTATGACATGGCCCCCTTCCTCGCCTGACCCGAATCCAGTGGAGAACTTGAGGGCAGTTTTTGGTTTTTTATGTCAAAAATGTTTATTGGGGGCTGCAGAGTGGCGCAGTTGGTAGCACTGTTTCCTTGCTGCAAGAAGGTCCTGGGTTCGATTCCCGGCCCGGGTTCTTTCTGCATGGAGTTGGCATGTTCTTCCTGTGCATGCGTGGGTTTTCTCCGGGTAATCCGCCTTCCTCCCACAGTCCAAAAACATGACTGTTAGGTAAATTGGTCTCTAAATTCTCCCTACATGTGAGTGAGTGTGTGTGTGTGTGTGTGTGTGTGTGTGTGTGTGTGTGTGTGTGTGTGTGTGTGTGTGCATGCATGGTTGTTTGTCCTGTCTGTTTCTGTGTTGCCCTCTCGCCCGGAACGTAGCTGGAGAGGCACCAGCACCCCTCCCGACCCCATTAGGGACAGGGGTGAACAGAAAATGGATGGATGGATGTTTATTGGAGAGTTTGGTGACGACTCTTCTTTATAATTCTCACTTAAACAGATGAAAATAAAAAAAAGTCAAACGGGAAAATGCGTGGTTTTAATTTAGTTGCAAAAGAATTCTGCACAATAATTCTCCTAAAAAAAAAAAGCCAGTACCTTACTTTCAAGCTTTCAAACATTCATGTTTGAGGTCTGAGTTGTTCTCCCAGTTTTCCGTTTCAGCCGATAGGAACAGCAGCCAGTGACGTTGATTGATGCTGTGGTCCATGGTCTTCCCAGGTTCTGTTACTAAATCAACTTATCTTAAAAATGGTGACAGATTAATGGGTTTCCTGTCAAAAGAGGACACGGAAAAACCGTTGCACGCCTTCAATTTGAGTAGGTTGTATTACAGCAGTGACATCTTTTCTGGTCGGTCTGGAGCTTCAGCTCTAGTCCTGACCAACACCAGGAAAATGGATCAAATAACTGCACTGTACAGATTTTAAAATTCTGCTATTGGTTTATAAAACGCTAAATAGTTTTGGGTCAATATACATTTCTGCGTTGCATGTCAAGTATGAACCATAAAGACCCTCAGGTCTTCAGAGACTTTTTTTACTCAGTGTTCCCCGGACCAGAACTAAACATGTCGTTTTGTTCCTCAGCTCTGGAACTAACTCCCTGAAAACCTGAGATTGGTTCCTTTAAGACAAGACTGAAAGCATAACTTTTTATTTTGTCTTTTATCAAAACAATCTGACTGATGAACTGTTTAAACATGCGTTTATCTCTTTAAAATTCATATCTTAACTTCATGCAAGGCTTTTATTCTCATGCTTTGTCTTTCCGTCTTTCCCGTGATGCTGAGTCAAGTACTCAGGATTACTTCATGTATGGTTATGTAAATAAACTTGCCTTGTCTAGACTTAGCGTAATATTCTCACATTCATATGCCTGCTTATTTTTAAACATCACCTCTTCATGACTGAACAAAATGTGCAAAGACGAAGAGGAAAGTCAATCCAGTTCACTTCGCCTCGTCATGAGATCCACTCACTACACACTGATGGAGCTTGTGTTTTTATCCCCTGAACGTCCTGTGTGTGGTAATTTTAGTGTGTGTGTGTTCTAATTTCAGATGGGGGGCACAATGAGTGAGGAGCCACCAGTCTCCCCCAGCTGGCTGAGCCCTGATCCCACAGTGTGGGCCAGCGGGGCCCCGATGGACAACAGCACCAGCTTGGGGTCGTTCCCAGGGGAGGACTCCCCCCTGCGGCCCAGCCAGCTGCCACTGCTGGTCAACCCCTGGGACATCGTGCTGTGCTCATCGGGGACCCTGATTGCCTGCGAGAATGCCTTGGTGGTGCTGGTGATCTGGCAGAACCCGACGCTCAGAGCCCCCATGTTCCTCCTGATCGGCAGCCTGGCTCTGGCCGACCTGCTGGCCGGCCTGGGCCTGGTCCTTCACTTCACCTGTGCCTACCTGCTCCACTCGGACTCGGCCCAGTTGTTAACGGTGGGTCTGGTGGTGGCTTCCTTCTCGGCCTCCGTCTTCAGCCTGCTGGCCATCACCGTCGACCGCTACCTGTCGCTATACTATGCCCTCACCTACAACTCAGAGCGGACAGCGGCCTTCACCTACACCATGCTGGTGCTGCTGTGGGGTCTCTCCCTGTGTCTCGGCCTGCTGCCGGTCACCGGGGTCAACTGCCTGGCCGAGGAGGTCACCTGCAGTGTGGTTCGACCTCTGACCAAGAACAACATTGCGGTCCTATCCGTCTCCTTCCTGCTGCTCTTCGGCCTCATGCTGCAGCTCTACGTCCAGATCTGCAAGATCGTGATGCGCCACGCCCACCAGATCGCCCTGCAGCACCACTTCCTGGCTGCCACGCCCCACTACGTAACCACCCGGAAGGGCGTGTCGACCCTGGCCATCATCCTGGGCACCTTCGCCGCCTGCTGGATGCCGTTCACTGTCTACTCCCTCATAGCCGACTACACCTACCCTCCGCTGTACACCTATGCCACGCTGGTGCCTGCCACTTACAACTCGGTCATCAACCCGGTCATCTACGCCTTCAGGAACCAGGAGATCCAGAAGGCGCTGTGGCTGGTGTGCTGTGGCTGCGTGCCAACCAGCGTGGCGCACCGTGCTCGGACACCCAGCGACGTGTGACCTCGGAGACCCCGGGTGGGACGAGAAGGGTCAGCTCTGCTCCTCCGCTGGAGCCGACCAGCGTTACGAGGAGGGCAGCAGCGTAGGGATGCGGGTGCAGCTCTTGTTGGAGACGCAGCAGCCTGCTGTGTCTCCTTGTCTTCCCAGCGCCAGGCCAAGAAGGTGGGCTGCATCCTGCCCACTCTGTGTGTTCTTAATTTCTGCAGGAAAGTGCATCCCCATGTTCCGGTGCGCGAAACAACGTACGCCCTCTTACAGCTCTGTAGCTTTACTTGTTTTCATGATGCACAGAAATGATCCCTGCTGAGGAACAGTGGCTGAGCAACACTTGAAGCCCGTCTGGTGCAGCAGCAGAGGCGCCCGGTTGCTGCCGCCGCCGCCGCCGCCGCTGCACTCTGGACGTGCGTCGAAAGCTGAGCAGACCCGGAGAGCTAAAAATAGACCCGATGCTCTGTGATCCGCTCCACAGACGCCGGGGAAGAAATCTAGCCTCTTTTTCTCCTCGCCTCGCCCATTTCTCTCCCCCCTCCTTCCCGCTTTCTCTCCTCCCTCTTCTGGCTGTCGATTGCGCATGAATGCGCAACAATAAGAAAGGCTCCAAACAGACCCGCCCTAGCAGTACCTGCCCTCTGTATTTTTGTTAGTTTATATATACACAAAACCAAAAAGAAAGTCTATATTTAACTCTTTTTTTTTAATCTAACTATTTAAAAAGACATCTCAGGATCTAATTGTTGATCCAATTCGCCAAAGTTTTCCAAAATAGCTAAATTTCTTGTGATTTGATCAGAAAGCTACCAAAACCATTAGATTTAAAGCAAAACCACTCCAGACTTTTCTTTAAAATCAATCAAGCTCACTTTAGATATGGTTTCTAATCTATAAAACATTTTATTCCGAGTTGTATCTGTTTCTATCTAAAATGAAATCCTGTAAAAAGGAAGCTTCCGCACAAGCATGCCTGTTGTGACATCACAAAAGGTATAAGGAATCTGTCCAGCGTTCTTCTGGCAAAATCCGTTGGCATTATTGTTTTATTTTCCCCTCTACGTTCAGCATTTCGATCAAATTCTTCAATCAACATAGGGTTGAACGTCTTCCTTGAATTCAGATCAGAATCAGTGTTCATAGTCGTCCATCATTATCCTTGCTAATGCAGGCTGTTCAGCTTGGTTGTTGTGCCTCTTGTGATGTCATCAACCCAAATACTTTTTTCCTGTCAGCACCCTTTTTAAAAAAACAAAAGAAAAAAACAACTTTGTACTTTGTGAATCCATGTTTTGCTAACCAGCTGTGTTCTTGTCGGGGTACAACACTGGACAGCATCTTTAACTAATGGGATTAGCTGTAATTAGCATGCAACTAGCACAGTCCAGTGACGTGAGGTGGGCCGCGCATAGCCACTGCAGGCTATGTGCCGTGGCTGCATGACTTCATCGTGACCCAAATAATTTTGTCTATGTACAAAGTACCACTGTGTACCTCACATGTGCTGCATTATAAGAGCTAAAACTGTCACACCAAGGTCATGGGAGCTGTTATTTGTTCTTTTTTTTGTTTTTTTTAATGTTGCTTTTTGCTTTTAGCGTTACGATACCTTGCGAAAGTTGTCACACTTTTAAACTTTTTCACATTGTATCACGTTACAACTAGGCTTAAATGTGTTTCATTGGGATTTTATGGAGAAAAAAAAAAAAAAGCGTAATAGAGAATTGGAAGAAAATTTGCATAAAAATCTTGTGTGCTGCAAGTGCTTTGTAGAAAACCTCCAGCTGTGGGTGTTTAGGGGAATGTTTAGGTTGTTGCTGCTGGAAGGTGAACCTTTGCTGGAGTCTTGAGTTTTCTGCAGCCTGTCAGAGGTTTACTTCCAGGGCTGGCCCTTCGTTTGGCTCCATCCACGTTCCCATCCAACTCTGACCAGATTCTCTGTGCCTGACGAAGCGTCCCCTCAGCATGATGCTGCCACCAGCTTGTTTTAGTGCTTTTGTACACTAAAACATAAAAGCACTAAAACAGTGCTCTGTTAGCTCTCTGCACGTAGACCAAAAAGTTTAAATTCTGGTCTCGTCTGATCTGCTTTCCTTTCCTAGCTGAGGAATAATAATAATAAAAAACATCCCCATGGCATAATGCTGCCACCACCATGCTTCATGGTGTCAATAATGTGTTTTGCCACCACAGCCATTTGAATGCAAAAAGCAGCTGAGCGTTATTCCTGAATAACACTTATATTATTTAGGAATATAAGCGTATGCAAATAGGAATCGCAGTTTTACTTGTAAAAAGCCATGTATAATTTTTGTCCCACCTTACATTTATTTTGTGTTAGTTTATCTAATAAAATCCCAGTGAAATACACCACACTTTGTGCTTGTAACGTGATAGAATTAGAACAGCTTCTAGAGGTCGGAGAACCTTTGCAAGGCGCTGCGTATGTGAGCCCCATCACTTCCATGCTGCTCTGAGTTACTGTTTCCAATCATCTGTTGGTTCTACTGTTACTCCAGATCTTGTCAGCAATAACTAGCCTGAATGGTAGTTATTTTTTAGATGCGAAGCAATACTCAGACAGCAATAACATCCGCGCTCCGTGAAGCACCATAACGTTTCCGGAAAAGTGAAAGATATGACAAAGAAAGCGTTGGGTTAATCACTCCCGGGGGTCGGGCCGAGACCGAGCTGCTCGGTCATCCTAGTGACAGCACTGCCTCATTTTATCCACAAACCCCGAACGGGGTTCTGATCATTTTGTCACATCAGGGGGGAGGCAAAGTTGTGAAGTTCTTTTTCTCGCCGTTTGCCTCTTCCTTTCCTGAGCGGATAAGGTTTCACTAGGCGTTGTCAGCTTGAATAACAAAAAAGGGATTTTTTTTTTTTGTGACTGTGCATCTGCTCTGAGTCGCATGGCATTCCGGGTGTGTGTGTGCACGTGTGCGCTATGATGTGTCTCATGTGTCGTCGACACCCCTGACCTTAGAGGATTTACACTGTCAGTCTTCCTGTCGGTTCGGAGGAAAGTGGCCTCGTTCCGTGTTTCTTGGCGGGAAGTGGGACCAGGAAGTTTTGGCGCCCCAGCACTTCAAGCCAAAGGGAAAAGTGACTCTGAATGAACTTTTACCCCAATCCTGCTGGGGTTTCTGTCGTCACACTCCAGCTAAAATCAGTCTGGCTGAGGCAGGTGTCTGTCAAGTGACCTCTGAATGATCGATCCTATGAGCTAAAAACGGCTACTTCCAAATACAGAGATGAGTTTTTTTTTATTATTTTTTTGGTTTTTATGTTTGACTCATTGAGCCTTTTAACGACATTCCAGGAGCTTCAAGTTTTCAGCTTTGCTTCGAAGCAGGAGAGAAATATTTTTTAGGATAGCTTGGAAAATGATTAACATTTAGAAAAACGGAAAAGTAGCCTGTGTGAGGGAACGTGTGCAGAGAGAGGCTCACACTGGTAGACCCTCAGTGTCGGGCAAAAGTGTTCACACCGCTTTTCCAGTTCCACTTTTTGTTTCATTACAACCACAGAGTTCAAAATGTTTTCTCGTTTTATGTTTCTACAATTAACAATCTAAGAAATGTTCACCTGCATTCAGCCACCTTCTGCTGCAATTAGAAATCTTTGTGGCCTAAAAATTATTATTTTATAATGTAAATTTATTAAGCTAAATTCTAATTTTAAAAAATTGTCAGTTTACTATAAAATTCTTCTTATTAAAGCCAAAAACATATTTAATAGAGAATTGATATTTTGTGTTGCAAATATTTTTATTTTTGAAAAGATTTTTTATTTATCTGCTTTGTGTTTGAAAGGCCTTGTTTCATAAAAAAAAAAATAGATATTTTTCTACATCAGCCAATATGCAGCTGGAAGCCACATTGTAGTCCAGGGCCGCAAAAAAATGATTCTGAGGGCCACAAATGGCCCACAGTCTGCAGTTTGGACACCATTGATCTAAACCCTTCCAATGTAGCTAACAGGTTATCGCCCTTTATATCAACACTGATTAGCTAACCCGGTGTGGAAAAGCATCCCCATAGCATGATGCTACCACCACCATGTTTCACAATGTTGGTATATTTAGGGTGGGTTAATTTTCAAATGTTTTAAAATCTCAGGTAAAGAAAATTACATACATACAAACTACTGCATACAAAACATTGTTGAGATATTTAGAAAATAATTTCCCTTCCACTTCAGAGTTCACAATGCCTTGTAAAATCCTGATAAGATAAACTGAAGTCTGTGGTTGCATCATAAATGTGGAAAAGTTCAAGAGGTATGAATGTTTTTGCATGGCGCTGCAGGTCAGACGCATCATAAACCTTTACTGTTTACCTTTTGCAGAATAGTCTATTTTGTTACGGTCACTCAGAGGTTGTATTTCCTTTTTCCTCCTTTCAGGTGTCTGACGTTGTATGACACAAGCTCGCTGTAAAGCCTTTCTCTGAATGTAGTATCTATCAAACTCCTCTCGAGTTTTGTTTCTGTAAATAGGGCCTGCTGAACAGGAGGGGGGCTTCTTACCACCGTGCATGGTGCTACCAAAGCTCGTCAGTCTGAGGGGAAGAGTTGGGTTGCACCATTTATTTTTCTCTGTGAACGTTTGATTCATTTGCTCTCTTCAATATGCAGCAGATTTTATTCTTTTTTTTTTTTTCTTTTTAAAGATTTGCTGTCTGACGGGAAGGGCAGATGTTTGGGAATTGAGTCGACACAATCGGGGAATGTGAATCTCTTGTTGCAGATGTACTGACAAGGTTTTCATTGCTGAGCATTTGAATAAGGGCTTTGTTTCAAGGAAAACTGATGAACCACGAGGTTGGGTGTAATTATCGTTTTTTTTAACACCTTGTTTATCTACTTAATGCATTTATTTTGTGATAATAATGCACAAAGATGTGAACAAAATTGTTTTTTTTATATCAGTGACAAGATGTTGGACCAGCAGGACGAGGCGTCTTTCTTTCTGATGGTTACTATTTTAGAGCTAAGTATCAAAACACACAAGAGCCTGTGAATGTGTGTGTGAGCGTGAGAGTGTGTGTTGCTGTTTATTTATTAATTTTTTTAAAGATGGAGATGAGGTTGAAGTCACAGTAACAGCATTTTGTGTAGATGTAATTTTCAATGTGAAATGCACTTTATTTTTTTGGGGGGGAGAGGGGTGAAAATGGCACAACAAATAATTTATCTGCAAAACGAAACGTATTAATGATAATCAACCTGCACTAACCTAACTGAAATATTGTAAAGGAAAAAAAATGTTAATGTGAACGTGGCGTCTATTTTTCCAAGGTGTTAGATGTACTTTTTATTGCTTTGGTTAGTGCACTCCACTGAGATCTTGTTAATTTTGTATTAAAGACAAACATGTGCTGTGCATAAAACTCCTGCCTCCACTGATTTTTAAAATTTTTTCTAACCAGTGTTTATTTTCCATCCTCGTCGTGCCTCACTGCCCTCCTTTTATGCGCTCTTCTGTTTCCTTGGCAACTCCCTTCATAGCAGCACTGTTGCGATGGCAACCGAAGTCCTGCAGCCAGGTGTGCGTTGCGTCTGCGACGAGAGCGGAGCATTAAAGAGACATGACGGCTCAGCAGAGATCCTTCATTCATGAATTTATTTCTCTTTGGGTCAGAGGTTACAGAGTTACAAACTAGGCCCCCACCTCACATTCCCCAACATACACACACATTCACAGCAGGGAGCGATTGCAAACGCAGGTGGCTCATTTATAATAAGACATTTCACAAATAATCCTTCCATTGACAGCTTTTTAAACACCAAACTTTGACACATTACAGTAAAAAACTTTGATGTATTTTTATTGTATTTTATGTAACAGGCCGACACAAAGTGGTGCATAACTGAGGTGAAACTAACACAAAATAGAAACAAATTTGTACTACAAAAATTGTTTTTATTCATGAATAAATTCTAAAAATATGACACGGGTTGTTGTTTTCACTTCTATGTTCACTACTTTGAGTTGGTCAGTTACACAGAATTTTAATAAAATATATCAAAGTTTGTGCCTGTAAGATGACAATCTGAAAAGCTTCAAAAGGTATAAATACTTCTGCAAGTCACTTTAAGTTGGGGTTCTGTGGAGTTGCTATCTGCGGTCAGTATCTTTAGCACAGCAGAAATCCATTTAAGATCTCAGTTTTTCCAAACAGGTCATTTAAATGGCCACTACAAGTAAGACACTGATTACCAGTAACAATTCCACAGAACCCCATTTTAAACCAAAGCAGATCTGCCCCTTTCAAAAAGCCACCAATAAACTCTCCCTATACTTCCAGTTATATTTATCTACAATTTAAAGACTTACCTCAAGATCTATGGCATACATACACGGGTATTTCAGTAAAAACACTTTAAAAAAAGATCAGTACACAAGTTAGGTCAAGAGGAAGGTTTTCTAATAGCTCTAATAGTTTCAAGCTCCAACTATACAGGAAGAAAACACCTTCACATGGTGCGTTATAGTGTTATAATAGAGAAACATCTACTGGGGTTTATTCACAATGCTTCAAAGTAGTATAATGAAGCTCAGTGGTCAGCAGATTAAAGAGTGGTCAATATTTGAAGATCATGTACAGCATTTTTGCATTTTCCAGTTTAATCCTTACAGCTTACATTGAGGCTACAGGATGTGATTGTGTACAGGTGCAGCTTCTGTGTTTTACAGCGAAAGAGTCTCTGATGGCCTGTGGGTGTGTCGCAGTGAGTGTTCCTCAGGGTGAGCGTGTGATTAAACGTGTTTCAGTAGTTCTATGTTTTTTGTTTTCTTTTTTGTGTTAATCTGACCAATCGTTCTCCTCCAACTCCGAGTCGTCCTCCGAGTCGGAGTATTCGACGGCGATTCGCCGCGAAAGGATGGTGGCCACGTCGTTCCCAACAGGCTCTCTCTTAGCCTGCTGCTCCTGTTGCTCCTGCACTTTCTTCAGCTGGATGCCTGCAGACAGAAAAGCACTTTTTATTGACACGTTCATGAAACGGGGAAGAATTATTCTACAATGAACAGCTCTAGAATAAACTCAATCTCTAATTACAAATTTCAAAATACTGCACAAAAGTTATAAATGATCCCAAATGTATTCCTTCTTCTCATCCAAGGAATCACAGTATCTTGTAACCTTTCAAAACTGGCCTTTAAAAGGTTTGCTTTTTCACTCTGTCTGTCTTAGCCTTTATGGCAGCTTTTTGTACTGAATATTTTAAAAAAGAGAACGACACTGGTTGATCTCTTTAGTATTGATAATCCAAAAAAGATGCAAACTGAAGCTTGACATGGAAATGAATAAAAAAACAACAAAAAGACATTTTTACTTATTAAAACCACTTTAAACTATTAGAAAAATGTTCCTCAATAAAAGACAAGTGGGTTGCTTCAACTAAATCTTCTCCTGCATTAAGTCGAGTAAATCTTACCCATGCGTATAGCAGCCAGCAGGTCACTGCGAGCGTCGTTGACCGCCGCGTTCTCAGCCTGCGCCACGGAAGACATCTTGTAGGACGCGGAGTGGGAGGCACCAGCTGGGACGGGTGGAGGCGGTGGCCCCGGGGGGCCGGGAGGAGGCGGAGCCACTTGAGCTCCAGATACAGGTGGCGGAGGCAGAGCGTAGCCGGCGGAGACGGTCATGGGGCCGGGGGACATGGGGCCGCCGGGTGGTGAGGCGAAGGCCGTCTGTGCAGAAGGTATGAGGGGTGCAGGAGGCGGCGGGGGAGGGCCGGTATTGGCATAGCCGTCCATACTGCAGAAGAAGACAGAGGGATGAGTTAATAGAAACCATAGCAGCCAGCAGTTATACACTAGGTGGCAGCAATAACACAGAGTTAGTCATTTCATGTTAGAGGTTGAGCTGTTAAGTATTTTTGATACCACTCAAAAGCAGGAACTATTTGAACAAAGAAACGCTATTTGGCAATAAGTTCAAGCTCAGAGCTGTGTGAAAGAAAAGAAGTGAGCCTTTGTTAGATGGATTCTGTAAATTAAATTTGGAAAGTGTCCAGGGATTAGACAATTATGTCCCCTGTTTCTCATTTGTTCTGTCATTAAAATCTAATTTGCTCAAGCAGAATAATGAAAGAAGGTGAATCCTTCTGAGGTAATGAGATTTTGAAAAACACACACATTAAAAACATCAGAAGGTCTTAGGATTAACCTCAGAGGAACAACAATACAGCTCCTGGAGACCAGCTGAGGAAAGAGATCAATGTGCTGCAGATTGAACCTTAACCTCATGGAAACACAGAGAGAGAAACATAAAGTGATGCCGGTAAGCCTCAGTTAGTTAAAGCTATACTGAGAAGAAGAAAGAAAGCTGAAAATTCCTCTTCCTAAATGTGACTCCAAATGCAGCTTGACTATTGAATGCACTTCTACTATATTCATACTATATAATGTTTTAAATTAGTTTATTTTAAAGGGGCAGTGTTGTGTAACACTATGTTACCTTCTGTTGTAAAAATGCTGTATATAGCTGAAAAGAAACTCTGCAATTTGACGCTTTGAAATTGTTTTTAACTGTAGAGCTGTAAAATCCTCCTGTTTCAATGATGTAGGTGTTTTATGTTTATATTGAAACAGTGGAAGGAAAATTTTAAATTGGTATTACCGTCTTCTTGCTACTCCTAGGTAAAGGTCAGATCTTTGGATTAAATAACAAATAACTATCTTGTTATTAACAGACTCTCCTCCAGAGCCAGCTTGGCTTTCTAAGCTGCTTCTCTAAATGTTCTCCTTGTCCAGTTGGTGAGTTTAGATGGAGATCTGCAGTGTTGGTAGCTTTCTCCAATCTAACCCCTGCTTTAAACTTTATTTACCTGTAGTCCATTGGTGGCAGAGACATAGAGCCACCATTCATGGCCTCAGCTGGTGGAGGAGGCAGAGGGGCTTGGTGGTGGTGCGGGCGGCCCAGCGTCCCGCCCTGGTAGGCCATCATGGTCCTGCCTCTGCTGTCGTGTTCGCCTCCTCCCCGGGGGGCGTGTCCTGCAGCCATCTGAGCGGCCAGGATGCTGGGCGGGGGGCCGGAGTAGGTGTGGGCGTGTCCGGCATGGTTCATGCTGTTGGGGTAATGATGCTGATCCGCACTGTGACCCCTGAGAGAAATAATATAGTCAGTGATAGGAATAAAAATAGTTTTAAAAAATCCAGTTTTTGTTCAGTAAGTACCTGTTTTCTGGTGACATGGATCCTTCAGAGGAGGCGGCTCTGTCTCTGTGAATTGTGTGCCGATGGTCTGGCCTCAGCTCCTTATCCAAAGCCATCATGTTCCACTCCTGCCGACGGTTCCTCGCTTTGCGGACCTTCTTGACCTCCCTCTGCAGTGTCCCATCCACACAGCGCCTCTGCTCCTGCAGCAAAGTGTAAGAAAAATGCAATATAACCTCAAACTCGATTTGGAAATAAAATGTTCTCCAAAAGTTGTGGTGGTAGCACTTCTTTTTTGTGTTTTTAATGAAACCAAGTTCCACTTAAATTACTTTGTTTTACTCCTCATAATATCGGAGAAAGTTGTGGTTGGAAAGCAATTAAAATCTCATAAGCAGATTGCAGACAAGCAGTGTGGAAAATCAAAGCCTAGCACTGATTGGGAGAAGATCCCAGCTAGTTTCATAACCTTCTGCTTCCTCTTCTCTTTCCTTTTGTCCTCCGTGTCCTGCAGCATCTTTTCTTTCCACAAGTCAAAAAAGTAGGAGGGGTCCGTGTAAAATTTAAGGGCTTCCTTGTGATCATCTCTAAAAAATAAAAAAATAAATACGGAGGTTATGATATATAGATCTCTCCATGATGCAGTTCAGGTTTATATCCACTCACCATCAACAGGAATTAAATATTACTTTTTGGCTAATAAAGAAACAATTTAGGTTCCAGTGTTACCTGCTTTACAATTAACATCAATTTAAGCTTCAAATTATTCATAAGAAGTTAAATATCTGTATACATCCCCACTAATATTTGGCACAATTCACTATTCATTGCCATCAACGAGATCCTAGTAATATTTAGATTGGATAATTGACCACTCTGCTCATCAGAGTAAGAAGAGTTTAGGGATGCACGAATATGAAAATTTGGACTGATATTGTTTCCAGTATTAATATTTTATGTGAACTTTCAATTTTGTGAACATTTGCAGAGCTAGGTACAAAATTTATTTAAAGTGACTTATGCTCAGTTTTAAAAAAACTGAGCATAAGCCAAAGGTTAAGTTAAAAGCAATTAGAACTAGAATATAAATAAAAGAAGAAATGCCATCATGTTTCTCATTACTTTGTAAAAACATAACTGCAAATTGACAGCTGGAGCACAAACACTTCAATTAAGCTCCGTTAAGCTCAGAATTAGGGCTTTTTAAACAGAATTTCTCATTTTTCAAAATCATAGCATATTTGTAATATATGTATCTATTAAAGACAAGGTAGTAAAATGTGCATCTGATCAAATACTAATAAAATATATCCTAATAAATAATTAGGCCTCTTTAATCTGCATATTATGAGAAATTTTACCACTTTTTATGCATCTGTCACACTAATATCAACTTTATACAACATCTTATAAATAATAATTGTAGCTGTTGACTAAAAGGTTGATTTACATGAAGCTAATGCTATGAAATGTGGTAAATGTTAGCCTAAACAGCCAGCAGAATGTCAGAGTTCAATGTGGAGAAGGTGGACCTGTAAGGCGTGAGGATGGTGAGCGGTGGCGGCTTGTCGCTCAGGTTGTACATCTCTTTTACTGGGTTGGGAACGCTGCTCTTGGACACCACCTGCTGGTCTTGAGTGGTGGAGCTCTTAAAGGCCTTCCTCATGTTGATATCTTGCAGAGAAACTGAGAGAATAAAAACAGTGAGACAAAAACGGAGAAATGGCTCCACTGTTATTGAAAGAAAAAGGGTTTTCAGTTATTAGAAATCATGAAAAACACACACACAAGACTGACTTCACTTTGGTGACAGATGGCGGCTTGCTGCGCTACCCTTCTACCTACCTTCCTCCACTGTGGAGTCCAGCTGTGTGACTTTGACGGCGAGCCGGTCGATACGGTCCTGCAGAGAGTTGGCACGCAGGTAGAAATTGTTGGCCTCGTTAAACAGTTCGCCAAATATGTCCTCTGCATGTTTACCTGGAGAAAAGAGGCGAGGAAAAAAAAAAAACTGATTGGAAACCGAAGGAGGAGGACGGAGACTTTAATCTTCATTCCAAGCCGAGCGGATCCCCACAGGGCCTGAGGTCCGATCGATACAAAGATAATGTGATACAACGCATAACGAGATTCGAAGGATCAGTGCTGGGAACTGTAACTCATATGACTCCATAAAGAAATTACCTCATGAATAATTTAACATGAGTCAAATATAAATCATCCAAATCGATCTCTGTAGATATTAGTGTGCAGCAAGTGACCAAAAACAGCTGCATACGTTTACGCCACCAAATTTCTACATTTCTTAAAGGAGAAATGTAGAACGACTAATTTGGAACTAAAACTTCTTAATATTAGCACATTAAAACACCTTTCAAATCTTTATACATTTTGTATTTTTGGGTTTTGTGTCTACCAGCTTTTTTCGCCTCTCACTCAAGCTCCATCACATCGTTTGGAGAGCTTCACTGAACTTCATCTTTATCAACTCTCACCAGCTTCCCTGTCCCTGCTGAAGAAAAGCATTCCCAACATCAAGATGCTGCCACTACAACATACACTGTTAGTTTTATACCATAAAACGTTTTGAATGCAAAGATGCAAAAGTTCAGATTTGGACCCATTTGAGCAGAACATGTTTGCTGACTCTCTGACAGAAAAACAAAAATTACTCTAACGATGGTTGGGTTTGTGGGAGCGTGGCACCTCCTTCCGTCCTTTGGGGGCGCCACTGAACACATGACTTGTGAAGGATTTCATTCAGGGGCGTAAAAAAAAACCTGAATGCTATTTTTACATTTTTTTAAATTTTATTTTGCATCACTTTTCTTCCACTTCACAATCACAAACTACATTATGTTGCTCCTCATTAAATACCAATGAAGTACATCAAAGTTTGTACTTCACAACCAGGGAGAGAATTGGGTTCAAATTTATTGACATATTTATGAAGCGAGGCAGATTTAGAGGTAAAAAAAAAAACTTTATTATCTAATTAAAGCTTCCTAAAGAGAATGAGAAAAAATTTTAAGCTAAGCAATAGTTCCTTCATGCGATTCACAGCTGTGGCTATGTGGAGAAAATGTAGGAAAAACTGTCTTATCCTAAAATTGGAAATTGTTGCTCACTGCAACCCTGACTGAAATCAAACAGGGGAAGTTTCATTATAGTTTTAATGACTATTTCAGTGCAGAACATTACGTCCAACGTCCTATAGAGAACACAGGGCTATTTCTGTCAGGCCTGCTGACAGGACGGGCTGCAGGAAAAACATTTAGAGGAAGGAAGAATCCCAAATCCGTCATGCTGAGCCCGTCGGCCCCGGCCTCTCTTTATGGCCCGGCCGCGCACACATGTGCACAAAAACATCCACGGCGTACCGAGTATGTAGATTTCCTCTGTCAGGCCCTTGAAAGCATTTATATTTAACCCACACAGCTGTTGCTGAGAGGCCAACTCCCTCGGCAGGAACTTGACACAATAAGACGCAGACAGAATCAATACGGAGGGGCCAAAAAAGCAGAGAGGATAGATGTTTTAATTTATCCCACAACAAACTTTCAGCACAGTTCATGCAAGAGTTGAAAAATGAACGCAGCTAAGTGCCAAATAAAAACACATAACAGTGTGTTGATGTGTGTGGGAATAGAAAGCGGATGGAAGATGGATGGCGCTGTAAAAACTCCATTTTGCAGTGGACCATGATATCGACAGACCAGCGCGTAAACAGCTTTTACACAAACACACACTCCGATACACACACCCAGAGTAGCAGCTCGGTCACATGCCCGCCACTGGACGGATAAGGTCCTTTTGCGGCGCTGTCTGAAATGATTACATTTCAGCGCTGTGTCCCAGTGCGAGGCTGGCGTAAGCCTGCAGAGAGCCCTGTGACCCCTCCACCACTGTAACCATGACGACATACAAATCAATCACAGCTTTAGGATTAATGAGGAAGCCGGCGCAAAGAGGATCCACAGAGTATAAACATCATCATGCTAAGCTTAATAGGGGGAAAACGCCGAAGGTGCTGCTGTAGTTTCAATCTGTTTTCTCTTTTAATTTACTCAGATATTTATATTTTAAGCAGCAGTTTGTTTAATTGAATGTCGCCTAAAATTAGTTGGAAGAAGATGCTTTGGTTAAACGAAACCACAACTCAACAAAGAAGGCAGTACATCACCCGAATCACACCGTTTCAACATGGCGATGGCAGCACTATCATGTGGGATTGCTTTTCTTTAGCTCGACCGTGAAAACTGGAGGCAACAAAACGTGAAGAAGGGGTGTGAATACTTTGCTTCGGTGAGAGTGTATCTCTTACTCAGGCTGCTGAGCTGGCGGATGATGGCCGACAAGGTGTTGTTCATCACACACTCCAACTCACTGCCGATGCCGTCCGGCAGCGCCCCCCGGCAGAGGTGACGCGGCTCGATGTTTCTCTTCACCAGCGGCATGGCGAGGCCTCAGACTGGAGGAAGGAGCAAACACATCCACACATCAGATGAGACACAGATGTAGATGGTCAGCATCTAATCTGCTGAGGCGTTAATGAGCAAAGCATTGACCAAACTCCTAATTACTTCAATGATCAATGCCAAAGTTTATATATCGGAAAGCAGTCTGATTTCCCAAGAGTGACATTTAATTGCTTAGTGTAGAAACGTGTCAGTATCCTGTCATGAATCGAAACTGATGAGGAGAAACAAAACTTCTTCTAAAAAACTCTGGAAACATAAAGTACAGCATAAGATGTAAAAAAAAAAAATCATTTAATTACCTTTTAAAAAAAGAAAATCTAATTTTTTTGCCTTAAATGAAAAAAGACAGCATTCCTTTAATGAACACTTGATCATTTGTAGCAAAGGATGCTTCTT